>LPNX010534237.1:24393-61737 GCA_001517045.1 Pseudotsuga menziesii | reverse complement strand
CATTCCAGGAATGCAGGTGATTATTTGTTCCATGTATCCATTTGATAGACACTTATCATCTGCACCAAACAATAACATACAATATAAACTATTATAAAGTAAACAAGCAGCCTGTCTTTGCCACAAGGAATGTATAAAGAATTGTTAAAATGATTGGCGGAGGAATTAATATACCTTGGGCAACCCGAATATGACCATTGCCAACGAGAAGAGGGGAGAAGAAATAAGTGGAGAACCCGCAGGCACTGTTTGATCTGTAGCGCCATGGTCAAAGCAACAGGTGTTAGAGCGGCAAAAACAATACGGAATAGGAGAGCCGAGCCGAACCGAACATGGAGAGATCGAATCGCAGATTTCCAATAGAGCGTTCGGTGAATAGAGCGTATAAAGCAGCGAGAACATTATCATATCTCGGTATAAAAAAGGTTGTTATTTAAGACCCTACCAATATTATCATATGCAATTGGCAGCCACACAAAATGAAAAATATATAAAATATACAATTCTATCTTGTCAGGTAGGTTGGCTGCATAAGGTTCGCAGGGTCGGCAATGGTGCATTTACAGAGGCACATGGAGGGATATATATATATATATGTGCAGAGATTCGATACAATGACGTAAGCAGTGCCGGAGAGAAATGTATATGTGTGCAAAGATTTAATGATCTACATAGACAATTGCATTACAATGTGCCACATTTCGATATCTCGGTATAAAAAAGGTTGTTATTTAAGACCCTACCATATATTATCATATGCAATTGGCAGCCACACAATATGAAAAATAGGCGTATGCTAAAAGTTCGACGTGCTTTGAGTTATTTGTGAAGATGACATTATTTGAGCCACACAAAATTAAGATTTTTTTAAACAAAAAATAATTAAATTTCTCAAAAAAAAACTAACTAATCTGACAAATATTTTGGATTTTTAATTTTTTTTGAAAAATATCCATATTTATGATGGTGAATTCAATTTTGGATTGCAATCAACATTGTATTTATAAAGAAGTGGTATATGATAAATATGAAAGAATCTTAAATAAATTTTAAATTTTATTATTTTCTAAAACAATGCATTAAATGACCATACTTATTGTTCAATTATGGCATGGCTTATCCAAGGGTATAATGTCTTAGAAGTGAATTACACTAATTCAAGAGGCATTATGTTTTATGTGAATTACATGAGGGAATACATTAGGGGAGAGATGTGTAATTCTTTCCATGCTCATCATAAAGTTGACAAATGTCCTTTCTAAAAAAATTATTAAATATTATTAAAAATAACATGTAGACTTAAATTAAATATAAATTATTTACAATTGCATATATATAAAATAATATAAATTAAATAAACTAAAACCATAAACATTGGATTACACATGTCCTCAACTTTTTCATTCTAGATGATTTGGTATAAATCTAATGACAACATTTTCCATTCAACTTTTAACTTTTCCAATGTAGATTAATAAACTTTACAAAAGTATCCAATTTAACCATGCGTATCCAAAAGCCAGAAGACTTCAGTGAAAAGCATCAACCCTATGAAGAAATAGTTCATTTAACATGACATTTAATTTCGTTTTCGATAGTCATCCTAGTGAATAATTAACACAACTAAATACAATGTGTCAGATGTTTCACGTTTTCTTGATGTTCAAAGGGAACGTGGCGTGAATACAAGGTATTTGAGGTTTAATTTTAGGATTTTTTTTAAGTTAAGGGAATGAAAGAGGATAAAGGTTATAAATATATTGTTGTATTTAGAGGAGTGACTTATTCAGTAAAAGTGAGATGTTGTAAAGTAAAGTAATATTAATAAAAATAAAAATAAAATAATAATTATAAAAATACATGTAAGTTTATGAAATAAAATATACATGTAATATCATAAATTAAAAGAATTATGAATAATAATGTTTAAAAAATTAAAAGCTTAAAATTCAAATTTTAAATAAAAAATACATGTAATATCATAAAATAAAAGAACTATGAACAATAATGCCTAAAAAATAAAAAAACTTAAAATTCAAACCTTAATCTTCAAGCAAGAGATAGATCTAATTGCATAAGTGTAATATTTTAAAAAAATTACAAACTCAATAAATTGGATCCGTTTAGATATTTTCTTATAGTATGATTTGATAGAAAAAAGAAAAAATCATATTTTATAGCTAAGGCCACACAATATTTATTGATAACAATTTAGGACACCATTGTGCAAACATAACTTTGATATGATCATATGATAACTAACCAGGATTCCATTAAACTCTGCTGCGTAGCATACTGAGATCAGTGATGCTCAAAAGTTCGATTTTTTTTCTTGGTGTTGATTCATTTTGTTGAGTGTATGTTTTGTTTCTACTTATGTTTCCATTAGGTCTAAGATTCAAGAAATTGGCTATTTTTTTCTTTATATTTTCAAGATATATAATACTTGTCACTATTGATTAAATAAAACTTCGAGTTGGGTACCATTTTGCATCTTCTATTCGACTAGATACTCAAGATTTTCCTTCCATATGTTGAAAGGCGTTCTTGAACACTGAATTCAAGTCCAACCAAAATATGTCCTGCTGGGATATGTTTTCTCATGCTTCTCTGCATCTCATACTTTTAGCAAGTTTAATTGGTCAAACTATTTAGACCTAATAACATAACATGTATCATACATTGGCATGTTTGATTTGTCAAACTATTTAGACCTAATAACATGTATCATATGTTGGCACATTTGATTTGTCAAACTATTTAGGGGTAATAACATTTATTAACCACTTAGCTTGGGAAGAGATGGTGAAAAGTCTTGTGATCAAATATCTAAATGTTAATTGGTAACGGAGATGGTGAAAAGTCTTGTGATCAAATATGTATGTGGTAATGGGTAACAGTTTGTTTCGCACCCCTCAGTTTTAAGTTGTAAACTGTTTTGTGGTCAATTATGCAAGTGGTAACAGATTGTGTATGTGTTAACCTTAAGAGTATGGTGAGTATGTAATGGAACTCGTGTGGTGCTTCACACATGTATTACCTATATTAAGTTAAAAAGTACCCTAGTGCGGATGGTGGATGGGGTGTGTAATAGGCATTTGAACGTTGGATTCAGAGTTGAATCAAATCTATTGATTGGTCTTTATCTAACGGTTCATAGTCATTGCGGGGTGCTTATTTCGACCTTGTCTCAGCAAAGAATTGAAGAAATATTGGAAACATTGGTGGCACATAAGAGATAGGAGACTGATCTAGAGGACAATCATGCAGACATGGGGCATATGATTTAGGATGTTGAACTTGAGACACACAACTATATATTGGCAGATGGAGATATTTTGGGCAAGGCTATGTTGGATAATGTAGAGGAGAAGAAGGTGAAGGAGACGAAACTCAAGACACACTATTTATGAAAATAATTACTTTATATTGGAAAATGAAAATATATTGGTCGATGAAGATATTTTGGGAAAGGCTATGATGGATAATGTAGAGGAGAAGAAGGGGAAGGAGACGAAACTCAAGACACACTGTTTATGAAAACAATTACTTTATATTGGAAAATGAAGAGCCTTTTCTCCTACACATTGTTTATGAAAACAATTTCTTTATATTGGAAAATAAAGAGCCTTTTCTGATGGATAATGCAGAGGAGAAGGAGATCCGCCTTTTCTGATGTATAATGCAAAGGAGAAGGAGACCCAACTAATATAAAATGAAGAGCCTTTTCTGATGGATAATATAGAGGCAGAGGAGACCCAGCTTCAACTGTAGGAGACTCGAGCTCGAGACACATTGTTTATGAAAACACTTACTTTATTTTAGCAAATGAAGATAATTTTGGAATAAGATCTAATGGATAACACATATGAGAAGCAGACATAGTTTTAGCTATAGGAAACTCAGGCTCAACTCAAGAGGGTAGAGGCTATCCTCAAACAAAGTTGAGCGCTAGGATTAACGTACTAGCCAAGGTCACCACATAGATGGTTTTGAGAGAACAAGTCTCTTCGGGGGCAAACCAGGTGGTGGTGGTTTTGAAAAACTGATAGCTACTTTAGGCTCTAACTTTACGATATTTGCTCCCATTTTCTGAGCTTTAATTAAAAAAAATTAGTTTAGATTTCATATAGAAATTGACTATTTTGTGATTGCTCTAGCTTCCTTAATGATAAGCCAAAGTACAAGTATATACATAATATTATTTATTTAATAATATTACAAAACAATAATATAATGTGTACCCAAGTTTTTAAAAAATTAATTTTTTAATATTTTTATAAATATTTTATTTATTTTACGATTCTTTTGATTTTCTTATAATTAAAATCTCATTGTTAAATACAAATATATTGTTATAAGTAATAGTATATGTACACTTTTTTTAAAGTAAAAACGACTATAAATTAAATTTCAAACAAAGAATTGCATTTATATCTGGTACATTGTGTTTGTTAGTTTGATATCTTCATGCATATGCATTCATACCAATTTAACATCTTTGACACCTACTTTTGATAACTGGCCCTCCCTCATAGGAGAAAACAAGGACTTTACACTATCTTGAAAATCCTTTAGACACATACAACTTCTAATAGACCTATTAACAATAGTATAAATGATAAAAAAAACCATATCATGTACCTATATTTAGCTCAAAACTATAATTAATAAACTTGAAACACAACAAATGTCATGGAACCTAGAAGCCACCCATTGTTCCAGTCTCACCTACGCATTCGAACTCCTTGTAGCAACAACCCGAGGAAGAAACTAAATACCCATCTTGTTGTCTATGACATCGATATTTTTATGCATCAGGTGTGCATATGCATGGTGGTCCTTCCAAAATTGAACCAACACCTTGTCACCTTTCTCCTTTTCTTCTCGTTCCATCAAGAGCACAAGCCAAAATCCCCTTCATTATCCAAAACACAGAAATTGTCCGCTCATACAGTGTCTAACAAGCTTTGGTCATGTCTGGGTCAATAATCCACTCATCCAGGGCCACAAAGTCCTCTGCATGTATCTCATCCTCCAATTCAGCCGAGATAACATGCTCCATCTTCTCTATTTCCTCACGAATCGATTACAGAATGGTGGATTTGTACATCCATGTTGCCTAGGAAGCCCTTAATTGTTCGAGATCGGCATGTTTTCCGCCCACCAATTGTTTCTCCTTCCCTCTTGCATTATGATCCACCCCTTTTACGTCATCTTTCTTCATTGAACTAGAGTGAATACTACCGACCTCTATCTAAATTACCTTCACAAATAGCGAACACAACTCCACCTCCCAACTTTTCCTTTCATACAAACTATCTCTTTGCATCTCATGATCACTTTTAATGCCAATTATTGTTGTGATTAAATGATATGCAACCAAATCGTTTCTCGTATAGATGACAACTTCATCCTTAACTTGTGAAGACATTCCCAACAACGTGAAATCATTTACCACGTGTTGCTTGTCAGGCTTACTGCATCATGTTATTGCCTTTGTACCTCCCTTCCAATTGCCCCTTCATCCCATCATCCTCTCTGGAGACTTCATTTCGTTTCCTTTAGAGCAAATTTGGGGTCTAAAATGGGCATCCTAAGGAAAATAATAAAATAATAGTTAAAATAATAAAATAATATTTATGAATTTTGGAGGAAGAGGAAAAAAATTACTCTTTTTTTCTTCGTATTTTCAACATTTAAGCAAGAGCACTCATCTGCATCCAACCAATTGTCTCACTCGAAATTTGAGTAAAACCACAAGGAAATATGTTGAAAGTACCAAGAAAAAATTAAATCTTTTAATGACAAATAAGTCAACCATTATGGTTGAAATTTTTTCTTGAAATTATACTAATTCTTAAATTCAAACTCATCAAATAATTATAGTTTGCACCTAGCTCAACCTACCCCAAAGAAATGGACTTTTGGACACTTGTTAGCATGTTTGTCACAGCATCCCCTATGTTGTGTTTATCCTCCCCATCCTAGTTACTAGTTGTACACATTAATTATATGTAAAAAAAAATTAAAATATTATATTCAATGTAATTAAACAAAATTTGAAAAATCTAATATAATATAATAGAGTATTTTAATAAAATGAGCATATTAGAACATATAATAACTAAAATATTAAGAATATTTAAACATAATACTATTATACCATTAATATTAAATATTCTATTATTAAATACTAATTTTTTTTTAGCATTATACAATCAATACTAAATATTCTAGTATTAAATATTAATAAAAGAATAATATAACAAATTACCATTAAATTTTCTTATATAATATTATCAAATTTATAAAAATAAATAAACGTGAGTATGCTAAATTAGATTAAGTTGTGAGTATGCTAAATTAAATTAAGTTATAATTAAAATTGTTTAATATATAGATAATGTTTATTTAAAAATTTAATTATTAAATATTTTTATATAATATTTATTGACTTTATAAAAAATATATATATATTAAATCATATTAAATTATGGTTAAGCATTTTTAATATGTAGATAGTGAACCTAGAATAATATCATTATACAATCACTACTAAATATTTTAGTATTAAATAGTAATAAAAGAATTATATAACAAATTACCATTAAATTTTCATATATAATATTATCAAATTTATAAAAATAAATAAACGCTAAATCATATTAAGTTATAATTAAGATTTTTTAATATATAAATGATGTTTATTTAAAAATATAATTATTAAATATTTTTATATAATATTTGTTGAATTTATAAAATAACTAATATACTAAATCATACTAAGTTATGGTTTAGCATGTTTAATATGTAGATGATGTTTATCTAAAAATATAATTATATAATTGATGTTATGTGATGTCTTCGACCTCAAAACCAAGGCCAGGGTTAACAAGAACCCAAGGGAAGGATGAATAAAGGTAATGCACAACAAAATAAGGTTATCTAAGGCTAGACCAACATGTTAATAAACAAATTAAATAAAACAATAAGCTTTTTAAAAGACAAAGGCCAAGGTTACTAAGAAACCCAAATAACAAACAAATTAAATACAACAATTAGTTTTTTAAAAGAATGCAAATTTGCGATGCATGTCATTTTCTATATGCACATGCAATACAAGGTAAATGAAAACATAAATGTAAATAGGTTTGAGTGAGCTATCAACATTTATCTAAACATCAAATATCAGATTTAATACAACCATTTAACCATCAATATAATCAGATTAACAATTGTTATAAACGACTTAAACATATGTTTTTTCTGTAGATCTACATGATTCCGGGGCTCTCCTCAAGGAGATCTTTCTTTTGATTATAAAAATGGTAGATATAAAAAAAGGGTCGTAACTTGATCATTTTTTACCAGATTTTTTATTATAACCTGTTTTTTGAATTGGAAACGCCATTCTGAATCCACCATCGCGACCAGAACATAAAACTAGGTATTTTTGGGCTTCCTTCGGTAATAAAAACGACAGTTATACAAAAGGGTCGTAACTTCGTCATTTTTTACCAGTTTTTTATTATAACCTGTTTTTGGAATTGGAATAGCCATTCTGGATCCACCGACATGACTAGAACATACAACTCGACATTTCTGGGCTTCCTTTCGGTAATAAAAACGACAGTTATAAAAAAAGGTCGTAACTTGGTCATTTCTTACCAGTTTTTTTTATTATAACATGTTTTTGGAATTGTAGCAGCCATTCTAGATCCACCTATGCAACCATAATAGAAGACTGGGGTTTTGTAGGCACATTTTTTCATAGGGTTGTAAGTGAAAGTTTCTTCTCTTTTCTTTACTGTGTTTCTAATTGTTCTTTTGCAGATTCAGATCAGTAAAGTGTAATTGTTTTCAAGTTCTTCACTGTTTTTCTGTCATTTTTTAGTATTAGGGTTTCTTATTTCTTGACAAAATTTCACTCATTATGACTTCCAAAGTAGCTTATGTTCCTGAATTAGTTGGTTCTAACTATCTTTCCTGGAAGAGAAAGATGATTGATGTTCTGAGGAATAAGAATCTTTGGAGGCTAGTTAATGGTGAACACAAGACACCTACTGCTGCTGATGATTTAACTATATGGGAAGCTAAAAGTGATCAACCAAGGGGGCTCATTGGTCAAATTGTTGTAGATAGTCTTCAGGTAAGTATTGAGGTAGAAGACAGCCCGGTTCAGGGATGACAAATTCTTTCGTATTTATTTGATAAATCTGATGATGTTTCTGCATATTATCTTGAAAAGAAGATCTTTGACCTCGAACTTGCTGACTTTGAAAGAGTTGAGTTATATCTTGCTGAATTGAAAACTTTAAATGAGAAATTAAATAGTTGTGGTAAAGATTACAAGAAAACTGACACTGCTCTTATTATTCTTGTAGAACGTAAAATTCCATCATGTTTTGATATGTTCATCCAAACTAGGAATAGAGCTCTAGAATTGTCTCAGAGTACTACGAAGCAAACTTTTGATGATTTTTACAAAGGATTGATCAATGAGCAAGAAAGGTTAATTGTTTCAGGACAACTCACACCTAATAAATCTCTAACTGCACTTAATAAGAATAATAAGAAAAGTTTTAATAATGCTAAAGGTTCTAATCCTTCTAATACTAATTCTAGACATGCTTCTCATGCTTCTAATGAAAATAGTAAACATAAGAAAGTGTATGATCCTTGTAAACATTGTGGTAAAACTAATCATCCTGAAAATAATTGTTTTAAAGCAAAACGTTTAATGGCTAAAGCTAAAAAGAAAACTTCTCATGACTCTAAAGTAGCTTTATGTGCATTTGTTGTTTTGCCTAATAATTCTTCTTCTAACATGGAATGGATAATGGATTTTGATGCATCTAAACATATGATTGGTGATGCTTCTTTATTTGCTTCTTATGATTGCAGAGGTTATCTTTTTCCTACTTGTCTCTAACGTTCCTATATGGAAGCATTGACATTTTCAGGGCGTTCATCTCTTGCATATTAACATCATACTAATAAGAAATGCACCTATGCTTCAGATTAGTTTTTTGATGACTAAATTTTCATATATTTAAGTGAAATCTTTGGCTCACTATTTATATGTTGTGGCTGACACTTAATGTGTAAAAGTAACTTCATTTTCCTTAATGAGCAAGTTAATCTTTTATTTTATCATATTATGTTGTCATTCCTTTATATGATGTTTGCTAACCTTTGATATATAAGCATTTTCATTTCTGTATGAGCAATTTTGTTTTATGATCTTTATATGCTTTAATCTTGAAAGTTCTTATGCATATAAGTTCTTTGTTTAGGCTTTCACCTTATTCCAGAAGTAATGAAGCGCCATCTTCTAATGTTAAAGTCATGATGTTCATCTGTATGATATCATTTTCGATGTATAGACCATTGGGGTCTTGTTTCTTCGATGTTTGAGGTCTTCTACAAATATTTATATTGCACCTTGCTATCCGCATGTGTATTGGCCATCTGGGTTTTTTTGTACATTGTTGTGGTGTTCTTAGCCACATGTTCTGTTGTATCGGTCGTCAGAAGGTATCTGTACATTGGTGTGGATGTTATATCAGAGTTCTTCAGCTATCATGTATGGTTGTGATGATTCTTGTGGTGATATGGGAATCTTGCGATTAGATTATGTCACATGTTCTCGGCATTTTATTGTTGGGTCTTTCATCGTATAACCTAGTTTGTGTGCACTTTCATGATTAAGTGAGAATCGATTGTTCATCGTCAAATTCCATCAGCCGAAGTGTTATTCTTATTTGCAGCTTTGGTTCTTCTGGAAGTTGTCATCAAGGGGGAGTAGTAATGACTCCTTCTTTCCTTAGTGTTAGTGTGGACTCTTCTCCCAACCATTATTAAAGGGGAGTGTTGGAATATATTATATTCCTTGGAAGGTAATAATGTCTTTGTATTATGTCGGAAGTTGTCTACAATCTTATGTAAAAGAGTAATACATTTAACCCATAGTTATATGGTGTTGTATTTACTTGTGTAGAGTATTTGTCCATGGTATTGTATTAAAAGATGTTATTTGGAGAATTATATTATCTCACATGCAATATGTGAGAGTAATTGTCACGTCCCCATCCCTCAGACTGGCGAAGAGGACGCGACCAACACCATGCATATGGGCAAATAGCCCCATGAACATAAACAAGGATAAATGTTGAGTTACAAAACTTAATCATAATGCATACTAGATAACCAGATGCAGGATAAGATGAAGAATCCATCATCATACATGCATAGTTACTCAATGCATAAATCTTCAATCATACAGCGGAAGCAAACATATACATAAAACAACATTCACATGTTCATCATGATTCATGAAATAGTAGATTAATTGCAGAGATGAAATAACAGCAGTACTTATCTTTTGATGAAGAATCCCGCAACCAGCTACGTTGCTGCAACGTTCCACCCAACCATAGGCCAGCGTGCTCATCAATCTCTCAGCACACTGCCACCCCCGAGCTGGGCATGATTCCTCCAAGGATAAGGTTCAATGCATGCTTACACAAAGCCGAGGGACACAATCAACCAAACCAACACCGCTGGGTTTACTGGGCCTTCCTCAATCGGCCAAGCCAGCACAGTCCGAAGACCAACCACTGCACACCCGTAGCATAACAATCCCTTCACAGTCCTGTGAAGAAGGTAAGGACAACCAAGGATAATCCCAAACAAAAGACGAGCACAACTCAAGTCCACCAGACCACACAGAGTTGTTCTTGGCCCTCACGTGGCCAAAACAACTCAGCAACTGCACCCAAACTAGGGTATATCAGCAGCCCAAACTCACAATGAAATGATGGAAATAATCCACAGCTCCAAAACAAGGAAAACTCAGCCAACAACACACACAATTCACCAATGTAACGGCTAGGCAACATCACACAGTCCACAAAACAGAGGAGAAGCCAACTCCCAGTGTGAACAGAGGAAAGCTCAACCAACGGATTGGAAATCCACGGCGGCTCAAAACGAAATTGAACACCACAGGCAACAAAACACAGGGAAGACAACAGTCCCAAAATGAATTCATTGAGCACGGCTCACAACTTGGAAAAATGCACACTCAGTCCACAATTGAAGAAGAAATTGGCCTCACCGCCACATCCGAAAATCGTGGGAAGAACAACAACAACCCAAAACATGGGTGAAATCAACAGCAAGCCGCATACACAGCAGAAATTCATGCCCACAAGGCTGCTCTCCCAGCTCGCTGCATGCGCAAAACCAGAGAGGGAACCCCCGACCAGCGCGTGAGGAAGACAGAACCGACCTCTGCGTGAGGAAGATGAACAGACCACTTCCTCAGCGCACGGATGAACAGGAAATCCCAAAGAAAGATGAACAGACCACAGAGAACCTGCGTAATGGAGAGTGCGTGAGGGAGAACAGACAGTCGTGTGGCACCAACCGACCATGGGAGAATGGGGAAATCGTGGAAGAAAGGAGTGGATGCAGTCGTGGGTGGAGTGGGCGCGTGGGCAAGGGACTGACAGTCCTGCCACCCCACTCCCAAAAACAATAACTGCCTCAACCACCAGCCATAACTACCCCCAACAACAAAATCAAGTCATTGAAGAGGTTGGTGAAACAAGAAAGGTGGCAAAACAAGCAAGGTGGCAACACATGGGTTTTTCCCCCATAAACCAAGGTTTGACATCCCCCACCCCTTATCCTTTGGAACCATGCCTTTTTCATTCAACATTGCACTTCCGTAGCTGGTTGTGGTTTTAGTTTTAATTGATGTGCGTATTTACATGATGCCGAATTATAATGTGCCAAATGGCACGATAAACCATCGGCAACTATCCCCATTGCCGAAACACACACACAACCAAATCGATGGTGAGGATTTTGCCTTGAGCTCCTCACCGCGATTAATTACAATATATACATCATGCAAATGGGCTCAAAACCGGGGACATTACAGTAATTCCTCCTCATCTCTTAGTATATAATAGGGTCAAGTGAGTCTCTACATATCATGTATTCTTGATGTAGTAGTGGTACTATTGTGACAATGTTGTACATCATCTATATTCTTTGGGGTATTTGTGCTTTTCTATCTTGTAAGATTGGAGAAGAAATTTTGGAGATAATAGAAGACTACCTTCCCGTGGATGTAACCCATTAAGGTGAACCACGTATATCGGTGTTCTCTTGTCCTTTTATTTTCATGTTCTTATCTTTTATGATATGTTGTTGGTTGCTCAGATAAGTTAACTAGTTTAGCTTGACTCTACTATTCTAACATTAGGGAGGAGATGGAGGCTAGCACGTGAATGGGCAGGAAGCAATGGGAGCATGGAAAATGAATATGGAGAGGTGCACGTGGAAGCGTAAGCTTGAAGATGGAGATCGCAGGTATATGGGGAGGAGCAAGCGAAGGAGATGTGGGGTTGATGTGGGAGAGTGACCAGGATATCAACATGGTTAAGTGGAGCAACATTGAGGGACTGGAGGGATGTGCAGTGATGAGAGCGTTGGGAGAATGTGCAACAATGAGAGGAACGCAAGGGTGAAGAAAGAGGGAAGGACGCGGAGGGAGGTGGAGAGGGCGTGAAGAAAGAGGTTCACGCATGAACTAGAGTAGTGGGGAGAGAAGGGATGTAGCAGTGATGTGCAGAGAGGAGAATGGGATGAGGCTTGAAGTGGAAGATGGGATGCAACGAAGGCTGGAGCGACGTGATGGGACTAGAGCAGATGAGTTGAACGTGATGAGAGTGATTGAGTGAGGTGGAGATGAGATGCAATGGTTGGGGTAGTGCGTGAGGCTGAAGCTCTGATACCACTTGTAAGGGTGTGCGATAATGAATATTGAAGGGTGTGCGATAGAGTGGATGCAGGCGACCACAAGGTTGTGGGATAAGAAGATGGGCGTGGGGATCATTGTGGGAATGCAGCACGTGGGTAGGAGGAATGAATATAAAATTTATAGTACCCCCAGGAAGGAAAGGAAGATGAAAGAAGCCGTTGCAACTTCCGAGTGCTTAGGCCGAATAGAGATGATGTCTGCATCAACACTTGCATCAAAAATGAATGGTGAAATGGCAGCATGATTATGATGGCTGGGTTGTTGGAAGTCGCAACAACTTCTTTTGGCTGCAAGAAGGGACTACGACCAAAAAATAATATGTTGCGACATTCGAGTTCTCATGTCAAGAAGTGTTGGGAGAATGTGCAGTGATGAGAGTATACATAGGGGTGTTGGAGCTGGAGCGCAGGAGGTGTTAGCAATGAGGGGAACGATGGGAGATGGATGGGATGTGCAACGAGAGGATCGATGAGAATGGATGGGGATGGGAATGAGAGATTTCCTGAGGGCGTAAAGTGTGTAAGCGAGAGACAAAAATCTAATACCACTTGTAAGGACTCATCCTTATATAATTATCATAATTGATAATATATATTTATTTATTATTGAATTGATAATTTATTACATTTGACAAATTTACATTTTATATGGAAGCTAACCTATGAATGGTCGAACCCTCAAAAGAGGTGACCTTTGACCATTAATACTAATTAACCTAATTGTTAATTAAACAATAATAATAGTAATATACTTATTTAGGTATATTACACTTGATATGAGGCCATAGATCCACATGAGAGGTACTCTCAAACCAAAAGGTATGGTGCACTTATCTCAACACTAGGAACACTATCACACAAAAACAATTGATTCTCAGTCATATCGAAACCTTTTTCAATGAAACAAAAAGTATTCCTTGCTAGAAACATCATTCCGAAAAAAAAATAGAACAAGTATCACAACCTAGAATTGATTAGAAATAACTTAACTAGAACATATGGTTTCTCCCTTTTCACATTGTCAGAAACCACAACTACACCTTTCTCCATATAAACTTTCCCTTCCATCTAGACAACCTAGTGTAATGGGATTCCATTCACTACACAAGTCCCTAAGGACATCCCCATCCACCGTCAAGATTCACATTCTAGATTTAGAAAGGGACAAACAATGGGATAAGGATTCATGTTGTGTTATGCACATTCAATATCCATTCCCCATTATAGAGTATTCAAACCTCATTATAGGGCCTTCAATATTCAACAATTCAATTCATATCCTACTTGAGAGAATGTGTTTCCAGAAAAGAGATCAATCCACTTCACTGGAGAGCTCAAGAGAAAAACCAGAGAAGAGAATAAGGGAAAACTCATTCCAATACACAAATATCCATTCGTATCCCTAAGTAGGTGACTCAAATTCCAAGAGTGGTAACTCTAAAGGTTAGAATCCAACTCTATTGATGAGAGAGAGGGGTTAATTATTCATTATATTTCTTCTAGGATAGAAAAAAAAGGAGTAAGGAGGGAGTTTCACATTTTTCAAGGAGTGTAGGAAAAATATAGCTAGTGAGGGTGCATGAGTGGATCAAGAGCACCTCAAGAGGCTAAGGATGGTGCACTAGCCAAGTAAACCCCCACAAATCATCAAAGGGGACTCAATAATTTCTCCATAAACCAAAATAACCAAAAATAGGGTCCAACAAGTAATGTTGGGAAGAGCAACAACTTCTAATCCCAAACCCCCTCACATGGAATCCATGCCCCTCCATTCTCCTTAGTTTTCCATGTTGAAGTTACTTATTTAATTAAACAACAACAACAAAAACAATGTCCAAATTCCATAGTCCAGGAACCTACTGCTCAATAATAAACAAAAAAAAAACATATGTCCAATGCTTGAAAACCAGGGTATTACATCACCCACCCCCTTAAAACAATGCATGGTCTTTGATGCATACTCATTACATACGTGCTGCAACACAAAATTTCAAAAAAAATGAGGGCATGCTTCCCTCATAGCATCTTTAGGACTGTAATGGGTCCACTGCATCTTTATCTACTTGATTTGTTGGTTCCTTAGCAGCTTGAATTTTCTGCCCAATATGGAAACTGGTTGTACCAGATAATCCCATTTCAGTTCCACCTAGATCACATTCCAATCAATTACATGATTAACATCAATTATATACATTTTAAACAAGGATACATGAAATACATTAAATTCACTTTAATGCAAGCTCATATGCAATGGGACCTATCCTAGCTAAGATCTCAAAAAGTTCATAGTATCTAGCAGTTAGCTTGGAATGGTTCCCAGGTTGAAGGATCTCTTATTGGGTCTAATTTTCAAAACAACTTGATATCCAACTTTAAATTGT
The DNA here is from genome assembly GCA_001517045.1 of Pseudotsuga menziesii. NCBI lineage: Eukaryota > Viridiplantae > Streptophyta > Pinopsida > Pinales > Pinaceae > Pseudotsuga > Pseudotsuga menziesii. Next base: position 46,519 of record LPNX010534237.1, on the reverse strand, counting down.
CTGTTAATTCTATTTTGATCCAGATAACTTTTCTATTTGTCTTGAGCTACTTTCAAATTATACTTGATTCTAACCATTTGGTATTCCATGTCCTTCACTAGTTTCGATCAAACAATGATTATGTTCGTTGGATTATCCCAACTGGTAGGAGTATTGCACTTCCTCCTATACAACCTCAAAAGGACTTATCTTCATATATGCATGATATCCATTATTATATGCAAACTCTACCAAATGTAAATATTCTTTCCACTTAGATGGTTGATCGATCTCATACATTCTCAACATATTCTGAATCACTTGATTAAATATTTTTGTGTGACCATCTATCTGAGGATGGTATGGTGTAGTCATGTTTAGATTTGTCCTAAATCCTTCAAACAATCCTTTCCAAAAGTTAGATGTAAACTTTGCATTGTCCATTTGACGATATAACTTCCGAAATTACATGCAGTGTGGCAACCTCTTTCATATAGATGTTTGCAATGTTAGTTGTCTTAAAACCCCAATTTCATTAAACTTGGACTAATCTCAGTCTAAGCAAACATGGATTTACCATGAATATCAGTTTCCAATACTTGAAATCCTGGTTTCCAATATATGATATATTGGCTTACTATACTTGATATATCAATTTCCAATAGTTTTGGTTTCAGTTTCCAATACTATAGATGTCAGCTTCCAATACATAAGTTGTTGGTTTCCACAAAATGATATATTGGTTTCCAATAGGGTTGTTCCCATAATGTAAGAGGAACAAGATAAGGAGACACTTCCCTTTCTTTCTTCTGAAGAGGAGGAGCCACGATCCACTAATCTATGGTCCATTGGTACACTAGGATGCATGAGTCGGGTGGAAATAATAGGATTTGAATGATCTAGAACCATCATGACTACAACCATCATGATTATCGTTCTTATTCTGAACCCCTTTCCACTACGCATGCTTCTAAAGAGAAGGAGTCACTGCCCTTTCTCACGCTTAACTTGTCATTCTCATCCTCAGGACAGAGAGGAGGAGTGTCCCCCGAGATTGGAAGGCATGTTTATCAAACTTATTTTGAAATCTATATGTTTGTAAATCACATATATGTTGTTGAAAGTTGCAGTATAATTTAAAAGGGAACGTTGGAGATTAATTTATCCAGCCACGATTTGTATGTACTCATATTTATATGCATTTTAACTACTATTAGAAAATTACACGTATGAAAAAATTTCATATAAGTGCAACTATAGGAAGTAATAGGAAGTCTACTTGGTATACTATCTCAAGAGTACTTTGAAACATGAATAAAACAATATTAATTCAATAACCAGTGGCAATCTCACCTTGGTCCTAGTTTCCCAAACAACAACGTTTCATACATTCAAAGTAAAGACATTTTTAATTCAAAAGCCCAGTGGCAGTCTCGCCTCAGTCCTAGGTATTCTCAAAGCACATCATTCCCATTTCATTTATACAACAATGAATACAAGGGGGGATTAATTCATCTCTTCCCCTGTCCTATTGTCTTTTATATTAACTGCATCTTTTTAGAGATCCTAAGATATGAATAATGACGAAAGAAAGAGGAGAGGACAACAAGATAATGTAATAGATATGGGAAACTTCCCTCAACTCCAAATCTCATAAAAAATGATGAAACTCTATTTGCACATATTTGGATGATTTTTTGTATGCTTCTGATGCTGGTTGTGCCCTCTAATGATGGACACGTGCCTTTCCACATTTATGGAACCCACATCTTTTTTCTAATGCTTTCATAACTGATTTTGGGGATATTCAACCCTAGTATGGATCACCCACTGAATTCAAATTCTAGTGCACATATTTCTATCTAGTCGTTGAAGAAACGAAACTGATTTTGGTACTGAACAACATTGGTGTACCCTCTCTGGTACCGAACAAAATCTATGAGTAAAAATTTTCAAACTAATGCTGGTGAAGATTATCCAATGCTATGCTAGGTAAGGATGGTTGTAAGAAGGGATACACACTACATTGCAGTGCCACAATATGAAGCAGACTCAACAAAAGCGGCATGGTCCTCATCGCATTCATCTAAGCTCCCAAATCATAACTCTCTCAAGCCTCCCTAAAATGTAATAAATGCATAATGAATGATGAGAGAGTAAGATATCTATTTTTTTTATATAAACAATAAAAATTTGAAGCTTAACGATCCTAAAAAAACAAAAAACAACACTAAACAACCATTCCAATGCTTAAAAATGAACCCCCATGGATTATTTCTGCGATCTCGACTCTACAGTTCTTTTTCGACCTTTCCGATTTTGGGATCGACAACTTAGAAGACTCTTGTATCTATTTTTTAGTAGGTTCTGGCTTCCGATTTTTTATGTCGGGATCGTTAAGTCGGAAGGGATAGTCTGTAGTTGTACTGACTCTACAATTCTTTGAAGAATTTTATGTTAAAGTGGAAAATACAACAAGGTGTGGAGATTTCAAGATCTGGTGGAGGAAACCTAAGAAGAAAAAGAAGTACAATTTGAATGCAACTAAGGTCAAGATGAAGAAGGAGGATTGTAGAGTTCAAGGCTTGGAGCCTAGATTGTTAAATTGTCTTACTGATTTGTAAGCCTGGAACTACAGGCATATTTTGATCCATTTCTACATTAAGGGAGGACGTTAGATATAATGTAGAAATGCTAGGCAGATTGTTTGGGAGTGTGTTGAGGTGTACTGTCTATGTTTGGTATGCATAGGTTTGAGATCCACATATCATGGATCTAGATTTAGTGTTGTTACCTATATATTGTAATCATTTCTCATTTGTTAATTGAATTGGTTTTACACCATTCCTGTTTGTATGTGCGCACTTCCTCCTCTCCAAATTCTAAAGTCCCTCAATGTTGTGCATATTGTTAAAGTTACAACATCATGAGTCATTCTTCAAGCAAATCTTGTGCACTAGGATTGGGCCTCATATGTTGAGGTAATAGGGAGCTTGAGAGGGACTCTGGAAACTTGGAGTAGAATTCATGTACAATTAATTTGTTACTTGTTAAGTAATTGACTCCAAGTTAAGTGTCATGAATAAGTAATTTGTTACTTGTTCTTCACGAGCACTTGTAATTATCCATTGTATATGGCTTAGCTACACGTTATCACCAGGAGTCACTCTTTGGGCCCACACTACTAGATTGCGAGTTTGCTTGGCATGTCATGCATACTGCACATTAGCTCGACTCCCAACTAGCAAATGGAGGAGTTTATTAGGAGTCTAGAGGAGTTTAATAGGAGTTTGAATGTCAAGCGAACTGCACATTAGCTTGACTCCCAACTGCCAAATGGAGTTTGACGAAACCTTGTGCACATTAGCTTGATTCCTAGCTGCCAAATGGAGTTCAACTATCACACAGGCTGCACATTACCATGCCACTAAGTTAATAGTTGATAAATGGATAACAAGAAGAATGTTAGTGATAAATGGATAACAAGAAGAATGTTAGTGATAACATATAGTTAGCATGGACAACTCAGAGTTTAACCCATTTAACTAGAAGAATATGAAGAATAATTTTTTTTCCAAATTGTTTTCCATTCCATTGCTATCTCTCAACCATTTGATCCCTATGGATGTGATCCAACCACAAACTATGTGGGTGTGCTAGTTATATATTTTTGGAATTCTTATAGTCATAGTTGTGAATGTTAAGAGTTTGATACTATGGTTTGAGATTGGTAAATATAGTTTCATCCCTCTCCATGTTTATGAGTTATACAGTGTGTTAATCTACCCATCGATCATGCATGGTTACAGTGACGCCGAGGGTAATGAAAATCATTGCAATTACTCTTGCAATTCCTACTATCATGGTTAGTAGTGCCTTGGTAGGCCTATTAGCACCAAGTTCATTTCTCACTCTGCTTGAAACTCCCAGGCTGAGCGATGAAGGGGAATCATAAGTGATCGATGTGGTTTGAATGAGAATTCCCATGGATGCCATTGTTGCCTTTGGATCTAACAACAATCCACAAAGAATGATCATAAATTCATACACCACCATTCCAAGCCACATACACATAGTCGGGAAGAGCTAGACTTAGGGGATTTCCACATACACATTAGTGCCCTCTGTTTGTAAATGCTTCATCTTGTCGATCAGTTTGTCGAAATGCAGAGGGCCGTTATGCTTCAAGGACCGACATAGCTCGGATAGATTGGAGGTTCGGCCATGCTCCGGAGGTAGGGCATCTGGAATCGTCTCGAATCTGAAGTTGGGCTGAGGTTTAAGGGAGTCTACTGATCCGGATGTAAGCAGGCGCTGTTGTATGTATTCAGTATTAACGAAGGTGATGCAGGAGCCTCGAGCATACAAAACTTTGGCGAGCTGCATCATCGCCTGAATATGTCCCTGAGCGGGGAAGGGAAAAATAAGAGCATGAGGCTGTCTGTTAACGCCCGCCATGTTAAGCCAGAGAAGAGACGCAGCAGAGCGGAAAAATTAACACGCCGAATCGCCGATGCTAAGCGAAACAGAGTAGATATCTCTTTATAGAATTCTAGATTCGCAGCAAGATTTGGGTTCAGAAAACATTGTGCGGTCAGAATCTGCATATTTTTTGAGTTGACGGATTGGTTCTCCACAGCTTAAGGATAAGTTTTCCCAGACCAGTGGGGTAGGTTTATATAATCTCAATTATTCAGTTTAAAGTTTTCTGAAGGTTAGGTCCTTTTCCAGTGTGCGATCATATCAACGTTAATCAGCCTATGTTTCTCATTATCTTTATCTTTATCCATCCTAGGTGCTGATTCAATGGAAAAAAACATATAACTTTTCATCTTCAAAACAGATTCATAGTTAAAATTGTTCCTACTATCTTCGAAAGCAAATCTTTCACAAAAAGATATTTGCTATCAATGCTGAATAATATAAAAAAAATACAGCTTTTCTTGTTCAAACTACAAGTTCTGTACAACAATTCAAAGACAAAAACGACAAGAAAATTGATTCTAATATAATCAAAAGAGTCTGAACTTTATATTCAAAATCTAACTATTATTTATTTGGAAAATTAATCAGCTTGCTGAATAGAGAAATCAGCCAGCCTCATAACATGATTGCTTTAGCAGACTCATTGTTAATTATGAGATCTCAAAATACTAAAATATAACAATTAAAAATGAGCATGCCGCAGCCATCATTACTCTACTACAAACCTATTAATAATCACCATTCTTTAAACAACCTCTCTATTTTATTAACAAACTATTCACCAAAAAGTTAAATACTCTATAAATATAGTATAAAAAGCTAGTTAAAAGATCCAGGTTCTATTCGCTGCATATGTTCATTTAACAGTCGGGGTTGAACTATTATTAGTTCTTTTAGATTCATCTTTTTAATGAGCGGAGCCTTCTTGTTTTTATTCGTCTTAACCTTAGTAGTTTAATTTTTAATCACTTTTTTTTTAATAAAAGTTATTTTGATAAAGTTGTTACTTTAAATTTTTATAAAATTATTTTGTATCACCTTTTCTTTATAAAATTGTTTTTTCGCACTTTTTCATTATTTTATTGTAGTTTGTGAAAAACTTTACGAAGTGCTTACTTTGAATCTTTAAAAAGTTATTTTTACTGTTTTTTTTTTAAATCTTTTAAAGGTTTTAATTTAAATATTTATAAAATTATTTTTTTAATTTTTTGTTTATTTATTTTAACTTTGTTCCAAAACGTTTTGAAATTTATTTTAAATTTTATTGAGGTATTTTTGAAAACAATTTTTAGGTTTATGTTTATTTTTATTTTAAAGAGTTGGAAATAAGTATAAATTTAAAGATTCATGGCTCTCTTTTGTTTTTGTTGTTTCTGATTAACAATTTGATTAGTAGCTAAGCTAATTATAACGTAAGGGACTAGTGTAAGGGGTGCAGTATGGATAGGTGGAAAATTAAGTGGAAAATTAATGAAACTATGTGTTATCACCAGGGATGACCATGGCACCCCTACAAAGAGAAATCCATCGGTCAAGAAGCCTAAATTGATCCATCCCTTAAGAAAATCTAGAATCCCACAATTCTTCTTTTCTTTGTGTGTGTTTTTGTTTCTTTCTACATATTTCATTTTCTTTTTCATTTGTTCTCTTTTTTGTTTGTAGGTGTAGGTACCGGAGGAGGTTCTAGCTCAATGATTCAAGAGAAACATTCACACATTAGTGGCATTAATCTCGATCTACAACAGTTTATTACTAATGTGCTTCCCATGACTAATAAGACTCGCAATGTTGGTAACCATCAATCTAATTTTGTTGATTTAACACGATAGCAACTAGATGACAATTTAGAGAAATTTATAACATGGAATGAGTGAGTGTTGCAGGACTAGAGCATATAGAGGGCAATATGTTCAAGAAGATGCCTTCTACATATGCAGTCATGATGAAGATGACAAAATCATCTATGGTTTTGCATTTACATAACAAATTTAACTATGATATTATTATTATTCCTACCTCTTGAGGTCCATCATTGTGATTACAATGGATTATACATGATTGAGACGATGAAGACTATGTGAAATTTCTGAGAAGAATCTACAAGGAAATGCCATCAAATGGAAAGGTCTAGAATGTGGACGCAATTGTTGAAGAACACAAAGAAGTTGAAAGTCTATGAAGGCAATTGGGTTTGTTATATGATTTGGCGATGATAATTTATACAACTAAAATAATGCATTTTGTGAATCATCATGGTCCATATCATCTAAAATGATGAGAATGAATAAAAAATATATATGTTGTATTTAGCTAATTAACATAATCCGTATTTCTAGATTCTGTTATCGAGTCACTTTTACTACCAAGAGTTTAAATATTTTTGGATATGTTGTCTTTGAAATCAAAGAAAAACTGGAAAAAACTTAGTTTGATCTCCATGTAGGTTGATCCTCTTTAAAATCCACTAACATCACAATTTCCATGGATACATATGAGGAACTTAGGTTGTGTATTAAATAACTTCATGAAGAAAAAATCAAATTTATAAAGAATATCATGAATATGTAGAAAAATAGCAAGATTAACAATATGAAAACCGTTTTCCTATTAACAATAAGAATGAGTAATTGGAAACCAACAGGTTTTCCATTATGACTAATTGTCGAATATTGGGAACTACCTGCTCAATATGTTTCGGGACTTGAAACATTTAAAAATCACCAAAATTGTTTTTAAATAGCATAAAAGATCTTCAATTAATAATAAAGTCTATTTTTTATAATTTGTTTGTCTGTGTCTGCGGTGAAAAGAAGAAGATAAAAAAGAGAGAAAGATGGAGGCTACATCAACGGAGAGAAGAGAATGTTCGCAGTGAAAAGAAGAAGATGAAAAAGAGAGAAATATAGAGGCTACACCAAAGGAGAAAAGAGAAGCAGGAGGATGCATGAGATAGAATGCAAGAGACCACATGAAGAGCCAAAGCTAGAGTGGTGTGCATGGAAGGACAATAGAGAAGAGGGTGGAAACCATATAAGGTAGAGACATAAAATCCTCAAATGAAGTAGGAGGACACAAAAGAGGCACTGAGAAGACTAAGGCTAGAGAGAAGCAAGTTGTTCAATTGCAACTATAGATGTAAACCTTTTTTAGGAATTATGTGAAGTTTGTAAATCTTGGATGGAAATTAATATAAAGAAGTTGGTTGATACTTTCTCTTTAATTTGAAATGTATGTGCTTGAATGTGTGTTTCAATTGAGTATCTAGAGTTGTCTTTGTGAATTTCTAAGTGTGAATGTGTGTTTCAAGTGAGTGTTTAAAACTGTTGTCTTAGTGAATTTCAAAGCATGATGAGCTCTTAGTATTGTTGTGTGTTTGATAGTAGTCTTACTTATGTTTAGTCACAGCGAGAAGATTTCAATCTTGATGGCCATGGTCAATCCCATTACCCTTTCTAGTTGAATTTTTCTGCCCTTCTGATTATTTATGTCCTTTTATTGACATGCTTGCATGTTGATTCAATGAGTTTCTTATTCCAAATGGTCATGTGAACTCTCTTAGCGTGAATTATAGAGTGTGTGTGAAGGTTGATCTTAAGCATGAATTCCTTCCTTTTATTTTTGTATGAAAAAGTTATGGTGTTTGTCAATAAAAGGTTCATTACCCAAATATTCCAAATGCCTATTTTTCATGTTAGGATCAATACCACACCATTAAATACTTTCCTCTTCAACATTAACATCTAAGTGAGGGGGAAGAAGAGAGAAATTATTTATCCCTTCCTTCTTCCAATGGCTTAGACATCGATGGAATCTTTGTTTCCTTTTATTCAAGTATTAGATGCGGCAATGTTTTGATATAGAGAGGTCCTTCAGTTGGTGGTGTTAGTGTTGGTGGATCTGGATCTAATTTTCTTTGTGCTAGTGTTAGTAATGGTTTAGGTTTTGTTGGTATAAGTTTATGTGGATCAAGTTCTACAGTTCAAGTTCAAATGTCTCGTTCTCTAGAAAATCTAGTTTTGGGAATATTTTCTCAAGTATCACTACTTATGGTGGGGATGGATAGGTCGCAAGTGGCACTATAGAGTAGCGTCAAGGTAGTACATCTTCCTTAGTGGTGAGTTGTTTATGGTACCTTAGAACCCTAAGTTAGTGATCATGAATATTGAGTCTACTTAGAAAGTCAAAACGAGTCTACTTATGACTCTTAAATTTTTGCTTCTTTTTGCAAGAGAAAAATATATTGTCTCCATTCAGATCTTTGGGGATTCTATGAATGTCATAAATTGGGTCTTGGGAGATTAGCACTTCCATAAATTATTTTTGTATGCTCTTTTGGAAGACATATCTCTTTTAAAGACATCTTTTGAACATTTCTCTTATAATCATCTCTTCAGGGAAAGAAATGCGGAGGCTGATGCTCTTTCTAAGGAAGGATTACTACTGGTTCATGATCAATGGATGTCAAATGATAGAAAAAATACATGAATTGAGATTGTTTTGAGTACTATCATAAGCCACTCATCGAAGAGCTAAATGAGTCCCCAAACCATGCTAATTCCTAATGGTCCTTGTAGTTTTATCCTTTTACTACTCATACATATAAAAAACTTCATGTGTTGATCACTATATTTGACTTTATATAAAGGAAGATAAAATTTTGTAGGACTGTTTTGTATAAAGAAGACTCATAACAACTAGATAACATGGCTTTATCCTCCACAGAAACATATACACAATTCTCTAATATTTATTCTCTACATTTTGTTTTGTGACAACAGAGACCAAGATTGACTAACATTATCATATAGTTGAAATATGGTGTAGATGTAAAAATTCCATGTGGCGCTGGATAATAAGAAGTGGTTAAGAAATGGGTTTGAATGAGAGCTAAAGAAAAAACTTACTACGAAGTGGAGATGTTGTGTCAACCACTAATTTGTGTGCCACGTGAGACAATTTATTATATCACATCGCATTAACAACAACATCCACCCCTTCTACAACAAAAAACCATACCTACATTGCCTCAAATTATGAGGCGAATGATAAGTAAGAAAATCAATAAAAGAGGTGATTTGTTCAAAACCAAAGAGGGTAGCGTATGCACAATTTTTTACATTTTAACAGTCTTGTAGCATGAGAAAGAAATTTGATAGCATACATGAATGGCTAAGCTTTTGTTCAGTTATTCAAAACAATATCAAAGAAGTAAACAGTCTTATATAAATTCTCAAGTTCCAGAAGATATGCTACAAAATAAATATCTTATAAACAATAAACAATATGTGTTTGAATGTATTACTTAGCTGCAACAACAACTAAAGGTTGAAGGCCAAAGATTTGTCATTTCCAACACTTTGTTTTCTACATTATGTGCAGAAATTATTTTTTCTCATATATTTAAAACCATGCATGGGAATGCCACAAAATTTACAGGGGATATGCTATGAGGTAAGATTAAAAAACCTAGAAAATTTCAAGTCAAACCAATTTATATTTTGTGGTAAATGAGCCATGAGAAACTACAACCATTTTGAAATTTTCTCGGAATATGTGAATTGGGTTTTGCTCAAATTTTGCGTGCTGGAGAATTATGATGAAATTAACATGGTCACCAAAAATCATCCCAACCTAGTAGGAATATCTAATAAAATCAATAAAAATCATCTTCAAAATTCTAGGACATGACTTGGTGGACTTTGACAATATTCAAACTTTATGTCCAAAAAATATTCAATATGTGCATTTTCATAAAAATTAACTATGGAATTCAAGTAAACAATACATTCAATTTAGTAATACAAGTACATTCAAAACAATTATGAGTATGAAAATGTAAGTTTCATGTTCATAGATACAAATTAAATTAGAACAGATAAAATTAATCAATAATACTTATTTATCAACATCCAACCATGTGCCTTCACATTCTTGTCGAACATAATCCATGTCACCATCACCTACAAATTCATCATCTTTGAATTTTTTGCCTTAAAAGTCTACAACACTTGATGGATTTGCATAGTCCAATTCATATGTTTACTGTTTCTCAACCCCTTTGGAGGGCATTTCAGAACTGCATACCAATCATTCTCTACAAGATCTTCTACATAGAATAGTTGTTTCGCTTGTGATGCTAGAATAAATGGATCATCTTGCACTCTATCCTTACTTAAGCATCTCTTCAGATTCACCAGTCTGAAACCAATTTCATTAACTTTCAATCCATTTTTCTTGTGTACACCTACCCAATCACATTTGAACTAGTCCAATATGGTCATTTCTTGGATCACTCCAAAATATGTTATTGTTTGACATATAGGATTTTTGTCTTTTGCACTTGATCTCATTAATGTTCGTGCATCTATACACACACAACTATTTTGGGTATCCCAAACATTCTTTATGATTTTAATATGAAATATACACACGTTGATTCAGTAGTTTCCATACTTAGTTTCATATTTTCTTGGTCCACATGCCACCCATTTAAGGGTATCAAAAGAATTTTCTTTTCCTTCCACCTGTAAATTATTGAATGTTGTTAGAAAACCATGAATTTTCAAACTATGTAAAAAGAAACTTAGTTTCACACATCATAATAGTCTTGTTCAATGATTTTTAAATAATTATAATGAAAGAAACATGATATCATTACTGTTGGTTGTGGATCCCAATATTCCCGATTCAGAGATGTTATTTTAGTCGCGTTTGGATCCTAGCACCTGACCGGGGGGTGGGGGGGATCCCCCCCCCCCCGCATTATAGTCATTAGGGGGTTTTAGGGAAGGGGGGGGGGGGGGGGGCCTTTTTGGGGGCCCCCCCCGGGGGGGGGTTTGGGGGGGGGGGGGGGGGGGACTATTTTGGGAGCCCCCCTTGGTAGGGGTTCAGGGGCAGCACCCCCGTAGTGAAAATTTTGGAAAACATTCCTTGTAAAATGTTGTAATTTCATAGTCATGACTTGGTCAATAATGGGTGCTTTACGGGCCCATGGTATTTGGGAAACCCGTGGTATTTTCCCATGGTATTCCATTTACACTAGTACATAATCAGAGATAAGTGACAAGAAAATGACCAAAATACAGATATAAATGACCAATTTTTATTTGGCGATTGCTAGTGGCTAAATTTTGGTCTCTTATCACACCACCAAAAACATGGTCATATATAGTTTGGTCATTTATAGCTTGTCGGCTGGTCATTAATTTGGTCGCATATTTGGTCATTAGTCTGGTCATATGTTTGGTCATTAATCTGGTCATATGCTTGGTCATTAATCTATTCCTATGTTTGGTCATTAATCTGGTCATTAATTTGTTTATATGTTTGGTGATAAGAGACCGAAAAATAGCCATCAAAACTTTCATTTGGTCATTTATATGCGAATTTTGGTCATTTTTTTGTTGCTTATCTCCCATTTTTTGGTCACGTATCTCTCATTTTTTGGTCACTAATTTAGTCATTTTATATGCAAATATTCATTGATTTCTTTAGATAGGGTATGGAGGAATCGAACCACCAATATCCTTCTTGCAAGGCATGTGCTCTTCCATTGAGCTAGTACCCTTGAAGTCTCTGCAATACTTGCAGAAGTACCAAGCTTATTCATGTACTTCAAACATCATATGCATGGATCAATAATGAAATAAAATACAACAGACTGTTGATATCTATGATGCTAAAAATCTTGAAAAACATATAACATGATTGATATGAGTTGAAAAGTTGAGGATCTCATTCTCCCAATGATAAGGCCAACATAGGGCTTAACATATTTATCAATATTTCTCCTAAGTTGAACAAAAACAGGAAGTGCGGAATGTATCATAGAAGCCTCCTTTCTTATATCCATTTGAAGTTCATTTAATATATAGGAAAGGACCTAACTACTCTAGAACCATATCTAAATATTAAAGGATATAACAAATTAAGGCATATCTATAGTGAAAGGAATTCATATTGTTGGATAACTTCTATTTACACTATGTTTTTTGGTATACAAGCAAAATCTATTTAAAGAATCATAAATGATCATAAATTGAAATGGAAAAGAAAACTAAATAAGAAGAGGCTTGAGTTGCTTTGTGCACCTTTAAGTTGTTCATCCATCTCTCGATTTCCAATACCCTCTGAATGGCCATCCTTTATTTTTCTAGTGCATGCATTGTGAATAATAATTAATGGTGGCCATAAAATTAGATCTTGATTGTTTTCCATTGCTTCGGGTACTGGGAATGACATATGATTTTTCATTATCTTGTGGAAAGGCATAGATCCATCCCATCATGAAAACACATAATGATTTATGCAGTGCCAAGTGTTGTGATCACATAACAAGATTCAAAGCATTATATGCATGCACAATGAGGCTGTGAGTATCAATAAAATATTTGGATTGACTACAAAACAGAACTTGTCCAACTTAGACAAATGTCAAATAATTATTTGAGCTAAAATTTGATATAACAAAAGATTAAAAATACATATATATTCATAATTCTATTAATGAAATGCTAAGAGTTCTTTGAATTACCCATTCTAGAAATGTTGAGGCTGCAAATGAAAATGACTCAATCATTGTGTATTAGAGTGGATTAAATGAGTTTTGTAATAAGGCATGGACAAAGGCTTTTAAAAGCTGAAAACATGGTTGATGACATGAGAAAGGATAACCTTCAAGGGTCTCCATAGAAGAAACGTCAAAACACCAATCATATAACTTTCAAAAATAATTAGCAACTACAAAATACCCTTCGTATAACCATCATAACAATACTTTCTCACAAATGAAAGTTTCACATGCAATTGTTGTTCTCTTGATTTGTTTTGCAACTTCTACTGCTTCAACTTCGACCCTCTCAAACCCGCAACAATGACAGCTTGACTACCTGCAAACTTTGCTCTGTATTAGTTGACCTCTTCATCTTTCTATAACAAAAGACAAACTCAGTCACTAATTAAAAATGACTATTGTATTCATACCACCTTCATAGTTTAAAATTTTATCCATTTGATTGGTTTTCAAGGGATGCACACTTAGAAGAATTCTCAAAATATATAATAATACCATTTTTGAAAACAAAGGTTCTAGATTTCCAATATTGTGACCAACAAGTACAATGTTCCAAGGCTTCTTGGCCTATTCGACATCACCTTTTTCATCACAAAGAGACAAATTTTCACATGGCATATTGAGCTTCCCCAACACCTGTAAAAAAATCATTCGAGTCACAAATGTCACTCAATAATAGGATAAGATGTATGGTAATTATAACAAAATGTTGCGTAAAACCCACCTTGACATGAAAAGATTCAACAAATAACATATATTATCATGAAAAGATTCAAAAAAATGGGGAGAATACTTGTAAGCAACAATATCCTTCAATGGATATGCTCATTTTTTTAATCCATGTTTAAGTTTAACCTAATTATAAAAGGAAATGAGAAATATCAATACAATCTACTATAGTTTGATCATGCACTCCATAAATCCAAGTTCTAAAAACAAATATTGTCCTTCTGTATATTCATTAAAAAAAGCATGCATTAACACATTCAAAGTTCAAACATAGATCCACTTATTTTTTCCATCCTTTCAACATCTTGCTCAACTAATTTACCATTTGTCTCACCCAAATCAACAGTTAGTGTATGTGCCTCTGCACCTCGGGCATATGGGACAAAAAACCTACAACCTTCACCTCTTTCAATTTAAACACTCTCAAAGGTCCCTGTGTTAAAGCTGAAAAGCATACAAAGACAATAAATAACAACAGTCGTAAATCTAACTCAAAGTACAAAGAAAACAAATAAGATAACCCATTAGGAGAGTTGAAACCTTCCTTACACTCAACAATATTTTTTTAGATAAGATCTTGTCTATTAAGAGACATGTCACTACATGAACAAAGGGCATACTTGAGAGAGATGATAAATTCAATTGTTGTAGGTTTGGTTAACTATATAATTATAAAAGGTAGGCATTGTAAAACGACTGTGTATTGTATTGTATCATTGTAAAAAAATTTATGTGATTGTGTGAGAGAGACTGCGAGAGTGTGAAGAGGTAGTGCAACGAGGTTGTTGTAGGTTGTATCCCTTCATTTTGATGGATGGTATAATAATAAAGGAATGACAATTTTTGTGTGGACGTAGCCCATCTTAGGTGAACCACGTTATATCTGTCTCTCTCTTGTAATGTGTTTAATATTTGCATATTGTTTAATTGTTTAATTATTATTGCTCTGTGATCCTTTTTTCCTAACAATTACCTCCTTTCTTAACCAATCACTAATTTGTTGGTTGTGGAGATTTTGTAACTAGGCTTCATCTTTTTTAGCTTGGATTTTTCTATTGCCGATTTCACTCAAGTGCCTCCTAATTTCTGACAATGTCAATGAACGTTTTTTTCAAGATATTTTGATAAACTCTAATAAAAAATAATTTTATAAGATTGTGTTTATTACTTACTCTATCTAAGGTTGAACTTCATCTATATTGTGCAAGAGCCACCCATGGGATTTTAACAAATTGGTATCATCCAATTCAATAGAAGTTACTGGTTAATATATGTTGTCATTGATGTCAAAGGATCAAATATTTCAAAGAATCGAAGATGTAAATAGATCAAAGTATCAAAGTATCAAAGGATTTAAAGATCACAAAGGACTAAAAAGTCAAAAGAATTAGATGAAATTGCTAATAGACCTCTCACATAGCCAGCTTGAAGAAATACATATGAAAGAATGAGGAGTTCACATAAAAGCACTTATACCATGATGACATTGGTCACAAATGCACACATATGCATGCACATACAAGAATATTGTGAACAACACAAATTTGCAGATATTTCTTATGAGAACCATAAATAAAGTGAAATAATATTCCTGCAAGAAGGTTGGTAAGATGTGCAAAGATCTGTAAAGCAACCAAGTAAGAAATTGATTTGGGAAAAAAGTCCCACCAAGGTACTGGAACAGGTGTGTCATAAATTACAATGATTATTCGTGAAAGTTGTCACATTGATGCAGGTCTTAACTTGCAAAAGACAAAATCCAATGGGACGTTATCCAAATTCAAGGGAGTTCACCAAGGGGACACATCTCTTGAGTTAAGAATATTATAAATAAGTAAGAGATGGATGAGGTGAAGTAAGCTTGTGGAAATGAAGATCTGAAATAACTACTTGACAAGCTTCCGAAGTTTTTTGGGGTATCAATGGCTCATTGATCACAGATGAACATCTTTTTGTTGCGAATCCGCAGATAAAAAAAATAGCACTAGATGAAAGGATAACAATAGTTTGGATGTGCGAAGTTTCTGTTCAGTAAGACACAGATCATAGAAAAGCAAGTATAACTAAGCTGAAAGTATTATATGCATAATGCAAACCAGTTGAGAAGACGCACATCAAAGTTGTTTTTCACACATCGTATTTTGGGTATCTCTTTCCAACACATATACATAGATGCAGATCAAGGATTACGACAGTTGTGACATTTCAAAAAGAAGATGCAGAATATAATTGTTTTAAGATATCATATTTCAGGAGACTGTCTGACGCAAATACATAGACGTAGATTAGAGGATTTCAACAGTTGTGTAATTTTAAGAAAATATATTTCTCTACTTGCCATGTTTCTATACAATCACATTTCATATTAGGGAGGCTATATGGGGAAAGGAGTGGGGCGTAGTAGCCTCCTTCCAGTTGTAGCTGAAAAATATAATCAAGGTGCAACAACATCCTTTATGTGCATGCAGATAAAACTGAGGTGGTCGTTGCCTCCTTCTAGTGGGTGTTGGATAATAAAATAAAGTTGTCATTTCCAAAACAGGAGAGCGCGATTCTTCCATAGGTTTAAGTTTGAATCCGCAAGTCTAGGCTCAATCAACATAACAACACACACAAACCACAACAAAACCCCTATACCTTCAAGGTATTTGGCTTCAAGGTTGGATATAGATTCCATTAAGAGATATTTCGCATCGAGGATGGTTACATGGCCTTAAACATGGTCAAGGAAGGGGGAAAATAACCTTAGGGATACTTTTTAATCTTCTCAAAGTCAAGATCCTTGAATGTGTCCTTGTACCACTATGCCAATCCTTTGTACGGGTTTTATGCAAACCTTTGAGTGGGATATAGGTGTCACGGGTATATTTGTCCATTGGAAATATATATGGACCGTGCCACCTTTACAATGGGGTAAACAAGGGCTTTAAGCCGTAATTGAACCTTCTCTAACTCGGTTTGCACTGACAAACCCCATACATAACGAAATGAGACCGTGATAGGGGATATTTTTGCTACAAGTTGGATATGGGTTTGATTAAGATGTTTCATGCACCATGGGTGTGTCTTGAGGCCTTAACCATAGTTTTGGTTATGAAACAACATCTTAAGGCCCTTAACATTGATTGGTGGAGATATACAACATCCTCAAGGCTCCATAAACATAGATCATTAATCCCAATCACCAAGTGTCCTAAGACTACCACACAAGTGTTTGGCTATTTTGCAAGGCCTTGGCCATCATCAAATATTGAAAACTAGTGTTTTAGGATCTTATTAATGATTTTTCAATAATAATATGCAATAGGATATGGAGTAAATTGTATAAAAGGAACATCCTTGTGTTATAGATTGATGCTTTGGTTGATTGACTTGAAATATTGATGAATATGCTTTGGATATGGCGTTTCTGAAAACGCTAACTAGTTTTCATCTTGGAGTCAAGTCAAATGGGGCATAGTACCAACCAAGACTAAAAAAAGTGGGGAGTCGGAGCTTAGGACTCAGATTCGGTAGTTTAAGTTCTAAAAACTATTTCTAAGAAGAAGAAGAAATAGGTTTATAAACCTTACCTGACATAACTAGGGTTTAGATCTACCCTACCCCCTTCTCCTAACAAGGATCTGCTCCTACATACAACTGCTGACAAATGGCAAGAGAAAATTTGCCACATGGAGGGTTCTATCACTCTTATGAACTGAAAGGATTTGTTTTCAAGTGATTCGGGTCTTGATGGGACAAATACATTGAAATTTGGTCATAATGAAGGGATTTTGGATTTTTTTTATCAAATCATTGATTCTAGAGCTAGGGTTTCTCGACCAGAAGGCTGTGAAAAACTCAAACCCTACGACCACATTGCTACTTGTTTATGCTTGTGATATTGGAAAAGGAGTGAAGCAGAAAGGTCAGTTTTCTAGGGATGGTTGTAATAAAAGCTATGATTTGTTAGTAGGCTTGGATAATCTCCAGGGGAAACATGGGGGTCAGTTTCTATTTGATATGGTGAGCGTAAAAAGAAAATGAGATTAGTGGGTTCCCATAAACCCTACACTGGTGAATTAGCGCGAGCTAGGAGAAAGTTGAAGGCAATCAAAGTTAAAAGAGATATTGAGGGTTTCACGGTTGAAGGATTATCTAATTGGGATCTTGTAGGAAAGATGGAATGCATAAGAATGAATTGTCTGGAAATGATTAATTGGGTCACAAAATATTGGAAACCCTTATTTGACGATGCTCCACAAGTTATCTGGTTACATTGTGGATGGTTTTGTTTCATTTTTCTTTCTAAAGAGCATGCACAAAAAATATTAAAGGATTATTGGGTAATTACATACAGCTCCTTGGTTTTATGGAATTTGACGGTGGAGTTTAATCCTTTATTTCAAAAGGTATACAAGAGAAACTTGTGGTTACTCTTGTCGGGACTGCCGATACAATTCTGGTTAGAATAAATTCTGATAAAACCTAGTAATCATCTAGGGAAGTACATTGCAGTTGATAAAGTTGTTATGAGGTCGACAGACAAAATAATGGCTCGTGTAATGATGGAATTTGGTATCTTAGAAGGGCTTCCTAAGTCCATAAATATTAATTGGGGGGATATATATTTTGAAAAACATCTCAATTACAAGGGTACCCTTTCGGTGCCTAACTTGTTTTAATATAGGGCACCTAAAGAGAGATTGCCCATTTTTGTTGAAGAATTTCGATTTTGGCAAGCATCTGGAGGTGAACAGACTTTCTAAATCTTCCTTGGATCCGGTTCGTGAAAAAAATTGAAAGATGAATAATTCTTAAATGAAGTTATGTCTTTTTGCACTTCACATGTTCCATATGAATATATTTCCTGTATAGAATTAATATATTTAAAGTAAGTTGAAAGGGAGTATTCCCGTAGAACTAGTTCTATGCTAGACCTTCAATTTTTAGAGGAAAATTTAGAAAGACCTCCTACTTCAAAGGGTTTGGGTTTTGACCCAGATACTCTTGATTTTGGGACTAGGGGAGTCTAGGAGTGGAAGTTGTTGGTGT
The DNA here is from genome assembly GCA_001517045.1 of Pseudotsuga menziesii. NCBI lineage: Eukaryota > Viridiplantae > Streptophyta > Pinopsida > Pinales > Pinaceae > Pseudotsuga > Pseudotsuga menziesii. The sequence goes on along the minus strand of LPNX010534237.1, from coordinate 27,720 downwards.
TTGTAGTAACCCTTCTAGTGTTTGCCAAAACCCTAATATTATCGTTGTTAGCCTTATCATAGGGGAACTTGAGAATGTTGTTCATTTGAAGGGTTTGAGTGTTAATGGAATAAAGGCACCTGAGGATTGTTTGTTGGTAGGAGAATTAGTAAAAAATACCATTTCCATATATGCTAACAGACCCAGTGACACCTTAGATAGATTACCTATTAATTCAATCAAGTGTCAAAATGTGACAATTAGAAAGAAGAACAGGAAGAATTCAAGAGAGGAGAATTTGGATGAAGAAGATAAGGAACTACTTCTGGAAGCATGATACATATCGGTATCTGATAGAATTCATCTATTAGAGGAAGGAGTCAATAATGTAACTGGAAAAAGTGGGGCACTTAGAGAACAAAATCCCATCTTGGAGGTTTTAAAATGATTTGCATTTCTTTAAATGTTCGGGGACTAGGGGGTTGTTGGGTTTCTCCCTGCGACCCAGGTTCACTCCCTAGTTTTTGCGTCAACAAATCCCAAGATATCAGCCTGACAGAGTCGGGCTCAGTGGGTAGTACCTGGGATGCAAATGCAGTCTCACCTAAGATATCTCTTAATGGGTAACTGCCAGAACCATGTTTATGCAGTTGTGTGGGGATTTCCTCTTCTTCATCACCTTCCTATCTTTCCTGACCAAATTCGATGGTTATAATAATTATTCATATTGCATGTATCCAAGATATGATTCTATTTGTCCATCAACGGAGATAATAATAGTTAATATAATTCCTTGTCGATGATTCCAGCTAGTAATAATGCGACAGATGCATATAAAGACTCCTTCATAAGAATGATACACATACATTCATTCACAACATAAATTCATTCAACATAAGAACATTCATCAAATATACAGATAAAAAAAATTTAACGTGGAAACTCATCCGGGAAAAAACACAAAGGTGCTCTTTGTCTAAAATGAGAAATATATGACACCTTTCGTTTGCGCACTTAGCTTGCAGACTTTGTTCTAGATATTCCTCTACAATACACACATACTTCCATCTCCTCTCATGCTATCTAGTCTCAGATATGTGAATTTTCCTCTCCTTCACTCTACTGTAAATCCACACACATCCTGGATTGACTCACTCTTCTCTACAAATCTACGACTCTTTGACTCTACAAACAGACACATACCAACTAGAAAGAAACCAACCAACTCACTGAACAAGAAAGTAACCTGCACACATATTGGGTTCTTCCTTTTATACACTCTTACATGTTGTAATCAACCAACTTCATTCTGTTAGCCAATGAGATGTCATTCCTATTCACATACATTTCCGTTACAATTGTTAGTAGGCTCTATCAGCCTGAATTACAAAGATGCTTTATTCCCTCAAGCATGCATGAATCTAACTAAATTCTTACCCACGATATCTAGAGGTATCCTTGTCAATTGATGCACGCATTCTATTGTGGTTCCTTCTGCCACGACCAATCTCGTTGCATATTTACTTTGTTTCACGAAATTATTCTCTCACGGCTACTTCTGTCGCATCTCTTCCTCCTACCGCTACTTCTTTTGTCATAGTTCTTCCTTCATCGCAAATTCCTCTATCGCGCGAATGAAATCTTCACATTTCGAGCATAATTCTAACTGAATTCTTCCTATAATATCTTAGGGCCAACAGGGGTGGTCCTAGGTTTTGATCCCTAAAAAGTTTCATTAATAGTAACAAAGCAGACATATATTTATTCCAAGATTCCATGAATTTGGGTACAAAAGCTTGTGAGGCTATTCTAAGAATCTTAAAAGAATGGGAAGTATGTGCAGTAGATCCTGAGGTTTTATCTGGTGGTGGCTTGGAATCCAAAAATGTGTAATTTTAAACCTTTGAAGACTTGTGTTGGGATCTTGTTGGAAGGTAAAGTACAAGGGAACGAGAAATTTATGCATTTCTTGAATGTCTATGCTCTATATAAGGATGGGAAAATGTTTTGGGATAAGATTGATGATAGTGGTTTGTTGAGCTTAGAGAACTTGATATTTGCTAGAGATTTAAATATGGCATTACATTCATTTGAAAATTGGGGTATGACTTCTCCCAACGATCCTTTGGATGACTATTTCTTAGACCTATTTAAAAAACATCAGTTAATTGATATTGTTCCTTAAAAACTCTCCCCTACGTGGAAAACAAGTAAGAAGGACAATGAAGGAGTGAGTAAAAGACTTTATCGTTTTCTCATGAAAGAATACTTGGTGGTTATTTATTCGCGATATAGATATTGGGTATTACACACCGATTTATCTGATAATTTTCCAATTGATTTACAAGTTGATGCAGATCATCTTGATAACTCATGGTTAAAAAATGAGGTCTTTTGTCAGATGATTAGAGATTTCTGGTGATGTGTTCCTTGCCCAGATAATATGAATGTGATGGATATCTTAGTTCATAAATTGAATTTATTTAAAAAACAAGTTATTTCTTGGATAAAAAGGAAATCTATTGAAGAAAAATCCACTTTACAGTTAATTGAAAGTGAAATTACAGAGCTTATTTTGGATAACTTGATAGGTTTTTTCTCTGTAGAAGATAAAGTTAAACTATTGGAGCTAACAACTAAAAATACAATAACCTCTCAAGGAAACATAAAAAAATATGTTGAAACTCACTTCAAAATCCTTTTTAAAGGCCAGAGAAAGGCCCTTATTGGTAACCAAATGGAAGTTCTAGAACATTTTCATTATCTTTTCTCTAGGGAAGAAGGATTTGAGGTAGGAAAATAAATCTCTCTTGATGAAATTCAGAAGGTGTTATCTAGCTTTTCCAAAGATAAAAGCCTCAGTCCTGATGGTTGGACAGTTCAGTTATTCTTGGCTTTGTTTGACATCACGGGTGAAGATTTGTTGGAAGTTGTGGAGTTCTCTAGGAAGGAGTGTTTGATGACAAGGTCTCTAAACTCCACTTTTATAACCCTTATACCTAAAAAGGATAATCCAATGAATTTTTATTTTATTTTTTATTTCAGGCCTATTTCTGTTTGCAACCTACTTTATAAGATGATGACTAAAGTTATAGCTGACAGACTTAAACCAAAGCTATATGAGGTAGTTTCAAAATAACAATTTGGCTTCTTAGCCAACATGAAGATCCTAGATGCTATTGGGACTACACATGAATGCGTACATTCAGTTATAACAAAAAGCATTAGCTCTGTTGTGATGAAAATTGATTTAGCAAAGGATTATGATAAGGTTAATTGGGAATTCTTAAGATTGGTTCATTTTCAGATTGGCTTTCCTGAGCAGGTGATTTTGTGGATGATGGCATG
>LPNX010534237.1:10119-23843 GCA_001517045.1 Pseudotsuga menziesii | reverse complement strand
CAAAATTTGAACATTCAGAAAACAGGGGTTTGGAAAGAAGAAATTCTTGAACAACTTGCTTGAAGTTATATGTTGTAGCCATGGTGTTTGGTATTAGAGTTGAAGACAAGTTAGATGGGGATGCAAATTTTAGCCCATGGAATGTTACAATTAGATTGATACTTGAAGAGAATGAACTATGGGATATAGTTCATAGTACACCAGCTAATCCTGTAGTAGTACCTGGTGATGCGGTTGATAAGGCAGCTTTCATGAAAAGGGATGTGAGGGAAAGGAGGGTTATACTTGATGCGATGAAGGATCATGTAATCCCTCACATATCAGCAAAAGATCATGCATTTCAGATGTGTACATCTTTAACCAATATTTACCAGGGTTCGAATGAAAACATGAAGATGGTGTTGAGGGAGAAGTTGAAGAGTGTTCACATGGGAAAAGGGGAAGGCATGGCCTCATATCTTACTAAGATCACACATGTAAGAGATGAGCTTGCAGATGTAGGCGAGGTGATACAGAATGATGAGATGGTGTGTACACCACTAAATGGTGTGACTCAGCAATGGACCATCTTTGTGCAGACAATCATTGGTAGGGAGAACATTTCCACATGGGATCGATTATGGGATGATATCAAAAGGAGGATACATAGAGAGGATACTTACAGTGAAGTTCAGTACATCACAGGGATGATGAGGAGAATGTTGCATTAGCAGCAAAGGGCAAGAAAAAGAAGAAGTTCAAGAAGGGTTCCAAGGATGGGGCCAAACAACATGATGGGAAGAAGAAGGACATGAGCAAAGTGAAATGCTTTGCATGTCAAAAGATGGGACATTATGCTGGACAGTGTCCTAACAAGAAGAAGAAGAAACAACAGACAACAACTTTAGCAAAGATTGATGAGTTTCCTGCAATATTTGAGAGAGGCTTTTCTCTCTTTGTAGGTGTTAGTGTTGAGAGAGCATCTTCTTTCACCAACGTGGATTTTCAGGACCACATGGAGCATTCCATGATTGTTAGGAATTTGTTTAGTGCTACCACTACTTCCTCCACTTGGTATATTGATAGTGGAGCGCCCAGTCACATGACAGGTGATCTTGATATGTTTTCAGATATGTCAGAGACAGAATTGAAGTTGGAAGTTGTATTGGGAGATGACACAATGGTGAGTGCAGTTGGGTGTGGGACTATCCGTTTTGATAGGGATTCCATGCAACCTATGTATCTGATGGATGTATTGTATGTACCTGGGCTCAAGAAGAACCTTGTTTCAGTTTCCATGATTGAGGACAGAGGGTTCGGTGTATATGTCCTTAATGGGAAAGTTCACATCTTTCCCAAGTCAACAAGTCCATCTGATTCATGGGCAATTAGAGTCAGATGTGGGAAACTATACAAGCTTCTCTTCAAGCCACATCATGCACTGTCACACACTGAGAGTAGCAACGAGTTGTGTGAGTTATGGCATAGGAGGATGGCCCAACTTCACCTTCCAACTTTGAGGATGGTGAGAGATATGACGACATATATGCCAGAGTTCAACACATAGTCAAGTGGTGTTTGTAGAGGGTGTGCTTTGGGAAAGTACACCAAGACTTCTTTTCTAAGCAATGATTCCATATCAGAAGGAGTGCTTCAGTTGATTCATTTAGATTTGTGTGGTCCCATGTCATCTACCTCTTTGACAGGATATGAGTATTATGTCACATTCATCGATGAATTTTCCAGGAAGACCTGGATCTATTTCCTTAGAAGTAAGAGATCAGAGGAAGTCTTGCTTCAGTTCCAAGAGTTCAAAAATCTTGTGGAGAACTAGATAGGAAATAAGATCAAGGTACTCCAGTCAGACAATGGGGGTGAGTATTCTTCCCATGCATTTGATGACTACTATCGGTAGGAGGGGATCAAGAGGAAGTTGAAAGTTCCTTACACTCCACAACATAATGGAGTGGATGAAAGGAAGAACCGTTCAATAGTGGGTGCAGCAAGAGCCATGCTGCATGATCAGAGTCTTCCTTTCTTTCTATGGGCAGAGGCCTGTAGCACTACTATTTATGTTCTGAACATGATTCAACACCGTGCATTGGGGTGCAAAACTCCCGAGGAGATGTTTACAGGGAAAGTGCCTGAGATAGGTCACTTTCAGATTTTTGGTTGCCTTACATACTCTCATGTTCCTTCTGAGAAGAGGACAAAGTTAAAGGCTACAGGTGAGCACGGATTATTTGTTGGTTATGATTTCGCATATACCTTCCTACGTAGAGGAAATTTGTGGTGAGAAGGGAGGTGAAGTTTTAGGAGGAGAAAGCCTCCAGGGGGTCTCTAGATTCTAAGATGGAGGAGCAGCCGAGTACTCCACAGGTGACAGCTCAGAGTTCAGCGAGTCAGAGTACAGGGTCACTGGTTTCAGGAGTGACTGGGTCACAGGTTACAGGGTCATCAATTTCAGGAGATCAATCTACAGGTACTTCTGGTACAGGGACATTTTCTCAGATCACAGGTTCATAGCTGACACTTTCAGGTGATGTGGGTCCTCTTGGTATAGGTTCAAGTTCACTAGGGACATGTTCTCAAGTTGTTGGTACTTCTTCAGGGAGATAGGTGTCTGATGAGGATGTAGAGAAGAGTCTGAGACATGATGCTTCTTCTAAGAAACATAAGACAAGTTGGCTTAAGGAGCTTGTGAAGGAATCTTAGGAGTCTGTTGGACCACCCAGGAGGGAGTTTAGAGAGAACAAGGCACCTAAAATATTTTTGAGTTATGTGGCACATGTGGCTAGCTTGCGTGACACAACTCCTGCCACTTATGAGGATGATTCCGTACACCAGGTTTGGAGAGATGTCATGATGGACGAGTACAATTCTATCATGAAGAATGGGGTGTGGGAAGTGGTTCCGAGACCATAGGGGAAGTCAGGGGAAGTCGGTTGTGACTTCCAAGTGGCTTTACAAGATAAATGATGCTACGAATGACAGTATTGAGAATTTCAAATCTCATTTTGTTACGCGTGGGTTCTAACAGGTATAGGGATTTGACTATGACAAGAACTTTGCGCTAGTGGCCAGATTTTCTTTGATCAGAGCAGTGATCTCCGTCATGGCAGAGATGGGTTGGAAGATCCATCAGATGGATGTGAAGACCGCTTTTCTCAATGGTATTCTATAGGAGGAGGTGTATCTAGTTCAGTCACAGGGATTTGAGGTATATGAGAGAGATTCTCATGTTTGCAGACTAAAAAATTCCTTGTATGGTCTGAAGCAAGCCCCTTGGGATTTGGTATTCCAGGATCAATTCCTACTTGCTTTCAATTGGGTTTCAGAAGAGTGAAGCGGATCCCAACCTATACTACATTGTGGTTGGTGGTGTTACACTTATTCTTCTGCTATATTTTGATGACTTGTTCATTACTAGGGGAGAGAACCTTGGTCCTAATTGATGCTTACAAGAAGGATCTTGCTTCAGAGTTCGAGATGACTGACCTTCGACTGATGCATTACTATTTGGGGATGGAGGTTTGGCAGGAGGATGGGCATGTTTTCCTGGGGCAAGGAAAATATGATGCAGATGTTCTGAAGAGACTTCAGATGACTGATTGCAGACCCATGTCGACACCCATGATCACCAACTAGGTGAAGCTTCATGCTTCTGAGGGAGAGTTGGTGGACCCTACTTTGTATCGTCAATTGATTGGTTCATTGATGTATATGGTCAACACTAGACCAAATCTGAGTTTTTCAATGAACACTCTTAGTCAGTTCATGGTGGAGCCCAGGAAAGTGCATTTGGCTGCTGCAAAACACACATTGATATATCTTGTAGGTACAACTGATTATGGATTGGATTATAGGAGACTTGGTGGAGTGGGATTGGTTGGATTTACAGATTCAGATTGGGTAGGTAGTGTTTTCGACCAGAAGAGCACTTCTAGTTGTTGCTTCAGCTTGGGTTCGGCAATTGTGTCATGGTTTAGCAGGAAGCAAAAGTCTGTGGCATTGAGTTCTATTGAGGCTGAGTATATGGCATCCAATCAGGCTAGTTGTGAGGCTTTGTGGCTTTGCAAGCTGATGGTGGAATTATTTGGTCAAGAGCCGAGTCCTACAGTTATACATTGTGATAATCAGAGTTGCATCAAGCTCTCTGAAAATCCAATATTTCAGGACAAGTCGAAGCATATAGAGATCATATACCACTTTATGAGAGACTATGTTCAGAAAGGGGTTGTTCAGTTGCAATATGTTTCTACAGATGACAAGGTGGCTAAGATTCTCACAAAGGCTCCAGGTAGAGGGAAGCATGCCTACTTCAGAGATAAGTTGGGAATGGTGAAAAACACTTTCCTCGGTAAGAGGGAGTGTTGAAAAGTTACCTATGAAATGTTTGTCCACCTAGACTTGCCTTGGGGTGGACAAGGACACTTAAGTTGTGACCCCTAGTCAATTTTTTATTTAATGAAGTGAGAGTACTTTATATTTTTAAAGTGACTTTATTAAAAATGGCTAAGTCATGGTTTTCCTAAGTTTATATTTAAATCAAGTTAAGTGAGTGATTAAATGAAAAGGGGTTGTTCTAACTTTATTAAATGACATGAGGTGCACTAAATGTCATTTAATTAATAATTAATGGAGCATCTAATATTGACCATTAGATTGAAAGAGGAAGTTACCATGAACAAAAAGGGCCAGGGCAATGCAAATCTCATTCATTGTGATCATTTCCAAAAGAGATTTTTGGAGAGAGGAAGAGAAAGTGAGGGTTTGAAGAGATTTTGAACCATGAGAGAAAAACTGAAGAAATCAAGGAATATTTTGTTGGGCACGTTTCTCAAGACCAAAATCAATTTGCATGCACAAATTTCGAGAAGAAATTTTATGCACAAAAATCGAGGTGAAGGCTGCACAGATTTCAAGGAGCCCATACAATAGTATGGTCATGCACAAAAATTGAGCTGAAGTACACAACAGTACACCAACATGAATTTCAAGGTGTACGACATGTCAGAACCATACAGTACAGTGTGGACATTTTTCTAGAAATTCGTATAGTATGGATTGACATATAAATCGAGGCAATACAATACAGTGGCCATGTTTTACGAGGAAAAGAACAAGAATTTAATTATGTCCGTACAAGAGAATTTGGGCACATTTTCCAAGGTGAAATATGCACATAAGTCAAGGAAAAATTCAGCAGTAAAGGGTTTGATTTTTGAGAAGAAAATTTGATAAGTATTGTTGTTTGTTTTTTTTATTTTACTAAAGAAATAATAAATCTCTCTCTCTTAGAAACAAGTTTTCCCTTAGGGGTTTTATCTTGGACCATTGGTTAAAAATTAGTGTGTCATTTTCATGTGTGTTTGGTTGTTTGAAAATTTATGAGTTTGAAATTTTGGTAGAAAATAAAAATTTCTGAATTGTTTAATTTTGGAAAAAGAACCTCATGTGTTTCAGTTTCAGTCAAATTTTGTTTAAAATTTGTGCATAGAGGGATTGGACATTAAACTATGTAGAGAAGCCAAAAGGCTTGAAACTGGGTTGGGGTTCTTGGAAAACTTTGAACAAGCTTACATCTTGGGTGTACAAGCAACTTGTCCCACTATGACTCACGTACAGAGGGAAATGTGCCAACAAATAAAATATTTTAGATTTTTCCTCATTGTGTCACGAATAACTTGACCTTTGGCCTTCGATATGCCTGGAAACTAATAACTTGACCTTTCCTCATTGTAGAAATTAAGATTTTTTTCTAGTTTTATGATGGCTTATTGAGTTGCAAAAAATAGCATGATTAAAGAGGTATCTATGTAACAACAATCAAGAGATATCAACAACTATATTAATTTACAAAATTTAGCAACTATGTTAATTTTGAGTTTTATATTAGTATTTCAACTTTTAAAATGACTAGGTATTTAATTGTAATACAACTGAGCCTATAAGCAAACCTTCATAAACCAACTTTTCTCATACATAACTTAATAACCAATTCTATATTAGTTAGTTAAAGAAAATAACCAATTACATATTAATTAAAAACAAAACATAAATTCTATAAATGAGAATCACTAATTTAACCCATATTTAATAATGTTTAATAATGTTGTATTCCATAATTATTAATTTGAAACTATATTAAACTGATTTATTGATATTGTATTCCATAATTCATAATTGTTAATGTTAAACTATATATTGAATTGAAAATTTGATATCCCCAAATTCAAAGTGATTTGAGTAATGATGTTGTATTTCAATTGTTAATGTTAAACTATATTAAACAAGAGCCACGACGTGGCAATGTCCCCGCTATTGTTAATAGTTATTGCTATAAGACAAATAAATTTAAATATGAGAGTTAATGATTAAAAAAAACTGAAACTTTGAACACACATTTACAAAACCCTTATAGTTAAATTTTTCAAAGGATTCTAAGACTACACAAAGAATCGAGGGCTCTGAGAGAACCCTCGGAGAGAACCCTCCTCGCTTTACTATAACCAGGACCAGTATTAGCATGGAAATTAAAACAAGAATTACTGTATGTAAATAAAGGATAAACCTTATGATATAGTAGTTGTACCTGCGCAAAAGACTCCAAATAGTCAGTTTCGATATTCATCGTTTCTCTATGCAGACTCCAAACAATCGGTTTCCATATCCATCGTTTCTCTTGTCAAAGAAAGGAAAAAGACTGAAAACCTTAGCCTAGTACTCCTCAATCTTACATGAAGAGTCTGACCAAATGAAAAATGGCTAGGAAGAATCAGCATTAAGAATTCTCTGTTCTAAACTAATTACTACATTTTAAAAGGATCCAGATGGTTGAATTCGTGATTTAAACACTCCTCCTATGCCGGATTCCGGCGGGTTGATTTGGTTTAAGGTCTACACTCCTCCATCTTGATGTTTCCCAAAGAGGCAATGGAAAGATGGCCGAAAAAATTTCCAAGTGGAGTATAATAGCAATCCAGATGTCTATTGCCTCATCTACCCAAAGTTAATGCTAGAGGATTGTCTACGCGGGGGAGATTATGTAAATATACTGTGTGCCAAAGCCCAAGGACCAGCTCAATAAATTTGAGGTACGTGTATGCCATGCATATATCCGTTGGTTTTGGATATTTAAGGAAAAATAAAGTTCATGATCTAATACATTATTTACCTCATAAAATATGATTATAAGATCGTGTCACCTGTCGATCGTCCTCCATAGTAGCGAGGGGCTCGAGACAATCGTCCTCAGCGAGGAGATGAAATTCAAGAAGTATAATCCTGAGTATATGCCATGGACCCAAGACTCAGGAAAGCATCAGGGGAGCCTCACTATGCTCTTTTTCACCAGACCATGTCAATTAAGGCAGCAGTCTGTAAGTTATATCAGACTTTTGACCTTGCTGCCCCTTCACCCACGGTAGAAAGGAGGGGTAAGGTAAGTTTGGATCATGTAATCTGGTGCTTCTAATATCATGTCATAGGTTTAATTGTGCAAATTGTTCATGATTGATGGTGTCAACAGAACAACTCATTAACATGGCACATGATACACGCATCCATTTTATTCATGTGGTAAAGTGATACCCGCATGGAGTTAGCGTCTAGGGTTCCTCCCTCTATCGTCAAAGCAAGCCAGCTCCGTAAAGTTAATCGTCCACACAGAAAGAAAATGCGACGCTTCGCTTATGTAAGGTTTATACCCCCTAGCAGGGGAGCCAGGTGGGAGAATGAATTAAACCAAACGAACCACAGCAGACCTGATATCTTCGATCTTGCTAATTGTACGTATCTCGATTGCTTCCCAGCTCTTTATAATTCCTTAGATCTCTTCTCTCTATACCTACTGATCTATGATCTATACCTCGATCTATACCTCCTCGACCTTGCCACCTACCTGGTGATATATAGAGATTTTCGCCTGCTTGAGCCTAGAGCTTACTGTCCGCCCAGTAAGGATGGCAACCACCCAGGATTTACACGTCCGGTCCCACCTATATGGCACTAAAACTGAAATACACCCGGGGATAGAGCCGATCATAGTAAAAAAAAGCTCCCCTTTAATACGTACTCTACCATAAACTCTTTGATGACATTGTGATACAAGGGACAGTCGATCTTTCAGTGCTATTGTGCTCAACTGGTGTTGTTCGTTAATGAAAGTTGATGAATAGAACTCAATGAAACTCAAGCCTCGAACTAAAGTTAGCTGCAATTATCGATGAGACTCCTAAAACTACAGTACTACCAGAAACATGCATGCATTATTATTATGATAAACTTATTCTTTATCTTGTTAATTGATGTACAACGTGATGCAGCAAAAGAAACTGTCAAGAAATAGTTTCTATAATAATTTGACCGATTTTATGATGTTATACCTGAGTAACGAACACTCCTCTGTGGCTCACGTTTGGTTTTGGTGTGGCTCACGTTTGGCTTTGGTACAAGCTCAGAGAAATATTTTGTGTACAATTAATAACAAGGACCTCTAGGATCTGAGGTCTACTATTATGACGTCGAATCGTTCATTTCTGTTCTCCAGCTCAGCCCTGCGTCGAAGAATTTCCATTAAAGCTTTAAACATTAGCTGGAACTCAAAAAGTATAAAGTATAGTTTTGAAAAAAAGGAGCATTAAAAATTCTTTACCTAGCATCATTGATAATGAGCTCAAGGCCAGAAATGGAGAACGCTTCTCTGTTCACACGAAGGTATTTGCTGAAAAAATCAACAACATCCTCCAAGCAAAGTTCAAAATAAAAGCAATAAAACCATAAATTAATGCAGACGCTCTGTTAGATACAAAATATAGCATGTACTTATCTTGTATATATAAATCGCTACCTATAGTCTAGTTAGAAATAAAATATTACTAATTACACTTATATTACTTTGGCAACACTTTACTATCAGTGTAACTGCACAGAAATCTGCATGTCAAGAGGCATTCCGCATTTTACTGAGACAAGTCATCGACATAGACATAACTGATATTTAACTAGTAGATCTTTCCAGGTAGCCATAGTATTGAGGATCAGACAGCGTCCTCTGCAATTCCAAGTCCCTGTGGAACCCGTTGATAAAAATATCTGTAGCGTTGTCAACATCTTGTTCAGAAATAACCTCTGCTTCTTTCTTCTCAGACGTTACTGTTGCCGAATCCAAGGAACCAGAGCCAGAAACTGCTCGAAGGGGCTCATGTCCCACTAGCTTCACCATGGACTTCGATTTCTTCAGGGATCTGTTCTTTTCTTCTGATCTACCACCACGTATGAATAACCAATTTTCACAAAATTGTTCTTTAGCTCAAATGTATAATTCAAATTCTAGTTAGCCCAGTTGAATAAAATGGGTATGTGAAATTTCCATTTAGACTATGTGAATGAAAGACAGAATGGAGCTTCTGCATTACTCCATACATAGCAGAGGTATAATGAAAGTCCTCCCTCAGCCCAAATGAATAACATAGATTTCAATGAAAGTCCTCCATTAGTTCAACTGATAGCAGACGTTTAGTGATATATACAAGATGAAATCGGCCGTGTTCACAATTCATATCAAAACAACTCAGATCAATTATATACAATCTACTCAAAGACATTGGTCTGCATATTCTCTTCTCTACCTGTATACAAAATATTTTTTTTGGCTAATATATATAAAAACAACCTGTACTTTCAAATGATTGCCTGAGCTATGAATTGTAATTTTTTCTGAAAATTTATCCAAATAAGTGGAGAAATTGTGATTTTTTTCTAAAAAGTAAACATATAAGAGAATTATTTTTCAAATATTTTAAAAAATAAATATTGCCCTGCATATGAAGAGGAAAAATAAAATTACTAATCGCCGAAACATTAATATATTAAAATTACCAGCAAAAGGTGATCATCAAAATGTTTATACCAGAATATTGGTAATGGAAAATTGTATCCACTTGTCATGAGTGGCGGATCGAATTTCAATTTTCGAATTGGTCGATTTAAAATAGGATCTAGAGGATTTAATCCTATTTAACCTCTGTATGAGGACGACACACTTGGTCCAGAGATAATGCGGGTTCAGAGTAATCGGCAGACCTTACTCGTGACCAAATATGAAAATTTGCCGTTTCAGAATAATGAATTCCATCCCAAATGACATATTTCATGGGATCCTTGCATGCCCCCACTGTAACAACGCTCCCGTCAACTACGCCCGTCTCAGCGCACCGCAATTTATCATAATAATTGTACGGTAAACCGCCATATCCATAGCAGGCTGCCAACGAGTGTTCAAATCCTGTCTGCACCAAGAAGGGAAAAAAACAAAGAATAATTTATAACTGGGCGCATAAATAAAGAGAAAATTTATGCTTTTTCTTTAATCTACGTACCATATTCAGATGCATTTGCGATGAGAGCGTATTTGATGGAGTAAATGTCCACATAAACAATGGTGGCATCGAAGAATTTTGTTCTGAGCTGTTGGCACACATTTTTTCAGTTGAAGATTAAAAGTTTGACAGGTTCTGTTATAAGCTATAGTACAGCCATGCTCATCAAGTTCCAATAAATCGCTTCGAATGTCCGCAAGGGTTCGCGGCAAACATCCCAAAGGTCCCGTATTGTGAACTATGAAAATTCGACCCCTTGCTGGTACAAATTCTGCAAAATAATAACATTACAAACTTCCATAAACTAGGGCTTTAAGTCTAAGATTCCATTGGCGAAGAGAACTCTCTCTTGTAGTAGTCACCTTCAGTTGAGATGTTAATTCGTTAATAATCTGGGGAATGACCAGGGTATTTATCTGGCTCTCTATGAGATTCGAACTGAAAGCGTGCGAGATATCGTTCTGGCCGATGTCCATGGTGTAAAAATCCTTATCGAAGACATCAGGCTGTGGGAGGTTGACCCTAACCGGGCCGCCTTTCAAAAATAAGATAACCAACATTTACAGTTTAGATAGAATTGTAACATTCATAAATTTAAAAGTATACTGAAAATATAATTTGAATTTTAAAAATTTAAAGGAATAGAAAAAAAATTATACCAATTTCGACACTTTTGCAGGTTACAATCGCAAATTTTTGACAAAATTCCTTTAAAAAGATAGAATTCTGACAAAATTCCTTAAAAATAGATCGAATTCCCCCCCCAAAAAAAATAGTTTAGTTCAAGGATTTCATATATTCCCGATACAGACTCAAAGAAAAACCGTCAATTAGAAAAAGCTATGGTGGTGAAAAATGGAAATAGAGATGAAAAGATTGCCTTCAGAAAATATGTCCACAACCCGAGCTCTGAATCTGATAAACTGATTTACTTGAACAGGCAAAGGGAAAGTAGTGGTCGTTTGATTAACGGTGGAACCGGCACATGCGAAGTTCGATCCATGCCTAAAGTTGGAGCCCACCGATACCAAATACGGGCTCAGTAATGTCAGATTCATTGCGTTGCCTATAATTCATTCATTAACAAACAATCACAGTCTAGACTTTCAAATCCGTGAGATCAAGAAACTAGCCAAAAACCTATAAAACGTTCACGCACATAAAAAATCAATAACCAGGCGACCATTGCAGTATCTCCCAGTGGGTTTGTTAAAGAAAGTTTCCCCGTTTGGCAGGAGAGAATGCAGCCCCAGGCCTGCTACAAGACCGCCTGTGTCTGAATTTGAGTCTCCAAAGTTGAAAATTGCAGTGAAATTACAAGATCCGGGTCTTGAATCTGCCGCAATGAATATTGATAAAGCTCCTTTGGATATAAAATCGAAGCTTCTTGCAAGCGCAAGCAAGGGCACCACCATGAAAAACGTTTTGGATAGCATAATGCCTCGAATCGATACTCTGCTACCGCTGCCTAGAAATGCAAATTGTACAAAGAAATACAATGAATGGATGATGAATCTGACGTTGCCTGGCTGGCTATTTGTCTGTATGTGCCGCTGTCCTCCACTACTCTTTCGCCACATTCAAAAGAAAGACTCCATTACCAAGCATTTAACTCAAATTTGTCAGGAAGGAATGGAGCATTTATATCCATAAATGTATTTGTACAGACTGGCAAAATGTCATTAAAGTACAAATACAGGGCCCAAATACAGACCTGGATGCAATGTGAAAATTAAAAGGAACTGCAAAGAATTTCTCGCATCCCAAAAGTCCTATCCAGAGATTAAGATGGTTACTATATTATAGAGATGTATCCTGGAGGTGGCAAGTGCAGGGCCGTGCAGGTGTGCAACTGAGTGCATGGTGGTATAGATGGCAATCGGTGGCAGAGATGGCTAATGGTTGCAGATGGCGCATGTAATTCCGAGCAAGTCTCAGTAGGTGATACAGATGGCAGAACAATCAGAGCATTGGACAGAACAATGTGAAAAAAGAAAAGTTGTTAACTGTGCCTTATGTTGCAAGCATAGACACGTATGTATGATTATGAAAAAACTAAGTTAATGCTGCTGACGTTAGCCCGCCGCCGGGTCTTGGGGCACAAAGTCCCACGCCTATATCATCTATATAAACCAATAAAAAGCAAGATAAATCAATATTTAAATAATTCCCAAAAAAAATTTAATACAAACTATAGGAAAAATTATATGATTTTTTAAAGATGCAACAAATGACTTCAAATAATCGCCTTAAGGGATTCATATATATCCTTTCGGGCGGGGACATAACAAAAGTAATCTGGGTAATGATGTTGTATTTCAATTGTTAATGTTAAATTATATTAAATATTAAACAATATTAAACTAAAGTAATCTGGGTAATGATGTTGTATTTCAATTGTTAATGTTCAATTATATTAAATGTTAAACAATATTAAACTGATTTATTGATGTTGGAATTCGTTAATGTTAAACGATATTAAAATGATTTATTGATGTTGTATTCCACCATTGTTAATTTTAAAGTTAAACTATATTCCAAATGCAAAGTGACCTGGGTAACATCTTCATTACATCTCTTAAGAAGAATGCAGCAGACATAGACATCTATCTCCTGGTTACACTTAAAATAACTATCTATCTTCCTCCTTATCCATATATCAAATACCCTGATTACATTATATATCCAATGAGCCAAAGGGAAAAATATTATTCCCTTCCATCCATTCATACATCCATATACATGAACACATATGCATCAAGAGTCTGCCACTCCCATGATCTGTATTTCCTTAAGAAATTTCTCCATGTCATTGTAAGAAGATCCTCCTTCTCCCACTGCTCTCACTGACGCATCCCTTAACTCACCAATTCTTTTCCTCATTTGCTTTCCTGCCTCCCCGTTCATCAATCTGTTCACCATGACTTCCACATGTTCTTTCGTCACAAGTTCATCCATTGCCACTCCAATCTTCCAAACTTCGCTAACGAATCTACTATTTGTCGGTTGCTCTGCAAGGAAGGGCCACGATATCATGGGCACACCAGCACAGATACTCTCCAGTGTGGAGTTCCATCCGCTATGAGTCAGAAAACCTCCTACCGAAGGATGTGAGAGCACTTTCATCTGAGGTGCCCAGCTCACCAAGAAACTTCTGCCCTTCACCTTCTCAAGAAACTCAGATGGCAGCACAGCAGACTGACCATGAATCAGATCAAGACGAATAACCCACAAAAAAGGCTGCTGGCTCGCCTCTAGACCCCATGCCAACTCCAAGAGTTCTTGGTCAGACATAACAGCTATGCTTCCGAAGCAAACATAAATAACTGAAGAGGGTTCCTCTGAGTCCAACCATTTCACATA
>LPNX010534214.1:162025-193694 GCA_001517045.1 Pseudotsuga menziesii | reverse complement strand
GAGCAACGAGGCTCAAGCATTGAAGGCGAAGGACAGAAAGAGAAGCGGTGCATAGTACCCATGGTCAGTGCCAGGAAGCATGGAAGACTGCAGAGAGCTGTAGTGTGACGGGAAGCGGCTACCTCAAGGACAGAGAGGACCGACTGTCACTATTTAGGTTATGGGTTTACTGTTGGGACAAGCCCACAGTGTTGTAATGGCACGACCTTCGGGCTGCCTATAAAAGCTTGCATTTTTGTATTGTAAAGGGTTAGCTAATCAGTCAGTTAGATCGTTGGTCAGTTGATAGTTTGTAGATTCAGGAATCAATCAGACAGACTGTGTTGTAACGATCCAGACACCTAGTGTCTGTGAGTCATTTGAGTCTGTATGTAACCATTCACAGAGAAAACAGAGAGGGAAGGATATATTGAAGGAAAGGCAACATAGAGATAGAACAGGGGTCTAGAGGAGACCTCGCGCTGCATATGTAGTGCATCAAACTGTGCTAACTTCCCTCAAGATATATAATAGAAGCACAGTTTGGTGGACGTAGCTCCCATCCCGGGGGTGAACCACGTTAAATCTGCGTGTTATGTGTTGTATGAATGTGACTGTATCTGCTTAAATGTTACTGGTTATTATGCACGTAATGTTAGTTGCTGTAGATGAATGTATGTATTGTTCCGCTCATGATAATGCAAGAGGATAAAGATAAGTTGAAGCATTTTAGTAGGCTGTTTAAAGACTCCTTTACGTCTGTCTCTAATGAGCAGTTGCTCACAATATACTTTTGAGAAGTAGAGTTTCGCACATCGGCACAGTCAACGTTAAGAGCGCAAAGTCGTAGTGGTAAGATATTGCAGAGAGGCGGTATCGCACTGGCAGAGGAGCTGCGGTGCGCGATACTACGAGCTGAGGGCTTAGCATTGAGGAAAGGATGGGTGTTCTGCGGTGCGCAGAGACGCGGTAAGGTTAGGAATATTGTGAGTAAGTGGAAGTTGTGCGACGCGAGAGGAAATCGTGCGACTTGCGCGGGGTAAAGCATCGCACAGGTAAAAAGTCCTGCGAGCAGAAGGGGACGCGCGGTGCGCGGAGCTAGTTGATCTAGTGGCGCGCAGGAGTAAGACAGAGAAGAAGTAGGAGGAACAGAACCTGGTCCAAGACACTTGAGTCTTGGCCAACCCATTAGATTCACTTCGGGTGAGACTTCAGATCGCTTCGCGGTCTGTCGCCGAAAGGGCCAGTGAGTTTGGGCGTTGTTGATTAATTATAGTAAACCCGGGTCTGCCAAGGCAATCAACACATATGGTTTTAAAACCATGTATGGGGAAATGTTGTAATGTTAGTTCATAACAAAATAAAAAATAATAATAAATATTATATGTGGACCTTAAATAAAAAAGATGTGTCTTTTGGTTTGAATCAAATCAATGGATACCTACAAAGAGATTTGATCCCTCCCGGTGCTTGATAGATCCTAGGATTTGGATCTACGCTGGTTTAGTAATAAATAAATGATACCATGCATTAAATATAACTTTTAAATGCAGATTTAAACATAAATATATAACAATTAAAAAACATGCATTATATATGAAAATATTCCCTTCCAAAAAGTAAACAAGCATGTTTCTAACTTCATAACATGTACCATATCCATAACATAGATGATATAAAGTGTGAATGTAACGAAAATGTACAAAAAACTATGTCACATCACCTACCTATGTCACGTTAGCTACATGTACATTCTTCCTTGACCTAAAACACATTTACATAAAAAAATATCTATTTAAACATTATAAATGAAATTATACAATTAATATTAATTTATTTATATATAAAAACTAATTTGCTATACCGAGAAATTGGAAATGATACATGTACTAAAAATCAATATAGATTCATAAAAAATTTAGATTTATCAAGCACAGAGAGGGATCCAATATCTTGAGTTGCAATTTTTTTTCTAAATTTAAATTCGATTCCTCTCTTGCTTAATAGATTCAGGTTTAAGTTATATTGTTTTTAATTTTTTAGGCGTTACTTTTCATAAATTTTTTATTTTATGACCCTACATGTTTTTGTTTTTAATTATATTATGAGCCGACATTTATTTTTATAATTATAATTTTTATGTCTGGTAATGTTATGTTATGTTGCAACATCTCCCCCATACTGGGATGTAGAGCACCTCACTCCTCTAGATGCAATAATCGTTGACCGTTACTTCAATGGTGACCAGGGCCTTTTCAGTGAGATTGGTGACATCAACATTGCCAATAACACCCCCTCTCCCCCACCCTAAAGAATGAAGTTTGTTTAATAGATATATTTAATATAAAAAATAACTTAAATTAGACTTTAAACATTTAAGTTCAACTAAACATCTAGTAGATGGAAGTACCAATAACTAGCCATCTCTATGAAAGTATCTCCATTGATATCTACAAAAGTAGGTTGCTCCATACCTTGAATTCACATCTCCTTGTTTTATAACCATAGGGTAGATAGGGTATTCATGGCGCTCCTAGCTATACCGAACCCCAAACAAAATGATGCTTTAAGATCAATTTTAGTTGGTAAATGCTCTCGCCATAGGGTAAACCACTGTCTCTCAGGCATCCCTAACTGATTCTAATGTAAAGGCGAACGAGAGACAATAAATTCCCCTCGAACGCAACTCACAATTGTCATTGTACTGTGCTCTTCAAAGAGCAACTCTTCCCAAAAGGTGCCGAATTAAAATTCCATTTCAAGGATTCTTTTAATTATGAACTATCCAACTACGAAAAAAAAAAACACAACAACAATATTTCAACTTTGTTATAACATAACTATGTAAATATAAGAATTTGGTCAAATAAATAATGCTAAAGATGTCCACAAAGACAAAAATGATGAAGGTACAAAGTCATGGATTGAATTTACATATGGTAATCCTTTTCATGGACACCACTTGAATATCTTCTCATAAATCCTCCTCTTCTAGCCGTGCTTTAGACGAGGATATGTTTGTTTATGTTATAGATGTAATTTTTCGTGAAGAAGCTATTTGAAATGGCTTATAATAGTGTATTTTTTCCCCTTAAGTTACCATTTTTTTTTGAATAGTGAGGGAGTTGCTCCATTTAAGTTTTGTGATAGTTTCAAATTTTAATATTTCTTCATAGTGTTCTAATAAGAAGCATGGACATTTTCACCTTTTCTCCTCTAGAAACATAGTTTTTTTAAATTTTTTTTTTTATAGGAAACTTATGATGAGCTAAATCCCCCTTTTATGTACTTTTTTGTATCTACATGTTCTTGTAGTTATGTGGTTAATCCATAACTAAATTATAAGTTTTATATATATGCAAATTCTCAGAGGAAGAAGGTCTATATATTATTATTGCAAATATTTATAAAGAAGAAATAATCATAATTTTTGGGTTAAAAATTAATGATTATCTAACAATGCTTTAATATATACAGAACATATTAACTTTTTGTCTCGAACTAGTAAATACTTTTTTCAACAAGTTGTACAAGCCCACACTACCTAACGTCTTAAATGAATGATCATTCATGATACAATGAAACTATACAATGAAACTACAACTAATAAACATAGTCATTTTTCATTGCTATATATCTATGGACAGGTCTTGAACATGTGCATTTGATAACCATATTTTTCCTCCTAATACACTTAACGACAATCAATTCTTACATATATTAAGCCCAAAGTTTAGCATATATGTGTGCAAGTACATATTTTAATTATCTCATACTCATGGGTGAGTAGATCATGTCACTTGTCTTGATAATTCTTTCATATGCAACAAGGTCTTGACAACTCATCAAATCCAATTTCGTGTCAAATTAATCAACGAACACATCACAAGAACTAGCTTGGGTTCCTTGCCTTATCAAACCGACATCAATCTCCACAAATGTTGTTTGAAAGCCATCAACAATGGAAACCCTTGTCTCTTGACAAACATGAGAGACACTCTCCATTTTTTAGGGTAAAGCAACCTGAGGGTATGAGAGTCAATAGAATAGTCAAGTAAGCTGAGGGTATGAGATAGGTCCTATAAAAGCATATTTAGATGGCACCAAATGCGTACTAGCAGGGAAATCATGGAATCTAAACTCAATGGCCATCTCCAAGTGATTCTTACATATATTTGTCATGGTGGCGTATAATTTATTTTTCTAGTCCCATAAACCTAAGTGATATTTATAAACTTTAAGAGAAAATTGGCACTTGCCTTGTTGGCCTACAATTGCTTCTTGTCAAAACCCATCTCCCAATTTTCCCAAGCCAAGGTTGAGTAGGTTATATTGTTGTGGTGTCAACGATTTCCTTCTCACAATGTTGGAGACACTTATTTATCCTAAAAATATCCTTGAACACATGACAAAATCCACAATGAACCATAACAACCCCTTAGTTAGGGTGGAAAAGCTCAAGGTGTTCCAAGGAGTCAATTGTGTCCCTCATGCTAGGAGTCTCCAAAAAAAGTGAAAAACTCTTGATGATGGTTTCAATTTATGTATACATATATGAATGATTGATCCCTTAACACGTGCATGCTTTAACCCTTATTACATCATTAGGATTCAATAAAAAAGTATAGCAAGTCATTTTAATTTGCAGTCTTCCCACATCAAGTTTCTTTAGTATAAATGTTTATGTTCTACAATTGATTATGATTGTTATTATTACACTGAGTTCTTTGCATTAGTTAAAAAATAATATTTTATTCATATAACCATTAAATCATAGATAAGGAGAAAATCAATCAAGTAAATATTATACAATTTGTGTTGGTGAATCATGTTGCCCATAGGCTAAAAAATTACATATTATATTACTATTAGGTTTTGCTAAAGCTAGTGAGGGGATAATCACATTGAATGCTGACAAGACCAAGTAAATTGCAAGGAGGTGGTGAGTTAGTAATGGAGAATATTGAGATTGGAAAAAGAAGAAAGATACAATTTGACCAAGATTTAGCTATGGGATCCCAGTAAGAGGTGAATGAGTCAAAAACTATAGTGTTAAAACTAGAAATTCAATTGACCTAGATATCTCTAAACATATATCAACCACAATAAGCATGGCATAAATAAATAAATTCCATTGCATTGATGACTATTACGCAAAAAAAGCAAGGGAATATACCCCATGAATCTAGTTATAGCTCAGAAGAAGAACGAAAGCATGGGGAGATGCCAAACATAGAATTGAAGGCACTGACAAATTTCATATGCATTTTTGAATGGATTTCCATCAACATGTGAGATTGATGACCTCCACATAAATAAGTGTTTATGACATAATTTTATGTTAACATGCATTAAGTTATTAAAGAGAAGAGAGCCTCTTTTATCTACTTAGAGTTGGAAGGCCACAAATTAACTTAGTGGGAAAATTATGTTCCCACTCAAATACTTGAGAAGGAACCTATGAATAATGGGACACATTCAAGAATCTCATTAAATCTCATATTTATCCCTTCATATTTAAGGAAGAGTAGAATATATGTTGATGTTTGAAGGAACCTATGAATAATGGGACACATTCAAGAATCTCATTAAATCTCAAATTTATCCCTTCATATTTAAGGAAGAGTAGAAGATATGTTGATGTTTTTACTAACACAAATAAGGATAGACTATGCAAGGGTATACTATTGAATTCCATAAGCCAATGATTTAGTTGGGAATTTTCATATATAACCCATGCATTCTTATAATTACTTGGAAGGCTTGCATAGTCACTTATAAAGAGATGTAATGATTGTCAAGTTTGAGACCATTGATAAAGCATGTTTTCAAACATAATATATAGAATGAAATAAGAAGAATAGACAACCCAACATGAGAAATCTATATAGAAAATCAAAGTGAGGCCAAGAGATGTAGAAAAAGTACAAAGGGAAAAGAAAAAATACACATGGATACAAAGATACCATGAACCACTACAAGCACTGCAATGTCGACGATAATAAAAAAAGAGAATTTTTGGGAGTTGTACCCAAACTTGGGCCGCAAATACTATAGGAAACAATGAAAGAAGAAGAATTTGTTGGCTGTAAATACCAAAACAACGTTAGTAAACAATTCCTATGTTGATTATAAGGTTACTTGTACCCCTATTCAAAGAGTTGAATCTAAGTATCCTGAGCCCTCATGAGGAAAGAGTATTGACTGAATTATTTCACATCAAGATCTAACTAAAGTAATTAGTGTACGTTGTCTTTTAACCTCATATCTTACTCAAATTTAATATCAATGCAATTAGTGGAGAATTTTTTTTATTGGAAATGCATGAACATCCTCATTTATACTAATTAGGGTGGGTAAGCTAGGACATAGAGATAGGAGTCACAAGGAATTGCAAATCTATATTTAAAATTGATGCAAGATTCAAAGATGAAGTGGAGGCATACATGATTCCATTGGATATATGTGGAGTAATACTTGAGAGATCATACTTATATGTAAGAGAGGTAGTGTTCAAAATAAGGGAAAACTAACACCATTTGGTAAAGATGGGAGAACATTGGTTGTCAATGACCATAAAGGAAAATTGAAATTCTAATTGGTTAGTCACCAATTAGTGCATACTAAGGAAGGAGGTTGAAAAGTTGAGAATTTTGTGATGTTTTTTTAGGGAGATTGAAAAGAAGGAAATATGGATCTTGAAGCAATTTTGGAAGGACGTGATAATCAACAAAAATAACAATTGGAACAATTCATTCAAGCATATAATGAAGTGTTTCTAGAACCCAAAGGACTGGCACCAAAAAGGGAAGTTGAACATGAGATACAATTGTTACCAAAATCTCCATTTCCCAACATTGGATTGTATTGAGAGTCTTTATTACATGTAGACAAATTCAAGAAACAATTGCAATAACTATTTGAAAAATGACTTATAAGGCCAAGTACTTCACCTTCCCAGTCATTGATTGTTTTAGTGACTAAGAAAGATGTAATTGGAGAATATGATTTGAGTATTGAGCTTTGAATAATTAACCATCAAGAATTTTTCTTCTTCTTATGATTGTGGATTATATGTCCTTGTGCAAGATATGAAGAATTATAAACATTATCTAATGGTCAAGGAGAAAATTATTCACATCAATTACCAACTACTCTAGTATTTTTAGAGTTAGACCAAGTTGCAACATACAAGGAATTGAAAATGCATGGGGTTCTTTTAGAAAATCCATCTAGTGATTTAATAAAAGAAAGGAATTGCAAAAAAGGTTGAAAACATGTTTTCTAGAATGGAAATACAGGAAAATACAACTTTAGGGATGATAATCGGTCTTTACCGTTTCACCCATGAAGTCAATAGGGAGCAATATGTGAATGATGTAGAATTTGGAGGTATGCATCAATAGTTGAAAGAGAAATTAGTTGTCAAGAGGAAAATAAATACAATCTCCTTGAAGGGATACTTTACAAGCTGGAAAAGCTATGTATTCCATGCAAAGGAAGAATTTAGGTAATTAAAAGTTCCCACTTCAAGAGTTATTGAACATTTTAGTGTTGGTAAAGTAGTGACAAACTTGTAGAGTTATGTGTATTGGCCCAAGATGCAAGGATGACTTTCCAAATATAATTATGGTTTTGTTCTCCATAGCACCAACAACCTAACTATAGGGAACTTGTCCTTTACATGCCATTACAAATACCAAACAAACCATGCGAGAGTATTTCCATGGATTTTGTTGGTGGCCCTTCTCATGACCAAGCATGATCATGATTATTTGTTTCACTAGTAGAATTTGGAAAATAAATGACTACGCGTCTAAAAAATTTAGTCATGAGAGTGTTTTTAATCTAAATAATACTAAATTTGAGAAACACAACGAAAAATAACTAAATTAAATGATTAATTTAGTCATTGGATTAAAAAATACGACTAGATAATAAGTGATTAATAAAATTGATATTAAAAGAAATATCAAATAAGAACACTTTATTTTCTTTCAAGGGGCTCGACGTCCAAAATCTATCCTTGAGACCGCTCTAGGTGAGAGAGCTATGGAATGGAAGGTCAAAGAGTGAATAATTACATCGCATTAAGCCAATGTAATTTTGGGTCGATCCCACCAAGCTCAAATCCGAGTTGATTCAAGAATGTGATATTCTCTTTGGCAAGAATTTGGAGACCGGTAGATTAGAGTGGGCTATGCTAATGATCTGCATCGCCCTAATATCGATCATTTAGATATTGGTCAGCAAAAGATTCATTTTCCTCTGTTTTTTTCACTAGTGGTATTTGTTTTTTCACCTAACAATACTATTTTACCGACCAACATCTTCAGTCTTTTTTATTTATCCTACAATGATTGTTTTCGCTACAGGTAATTCCTTCCTCTAATCTCCGAGGAGTTGAGACCGGTGGTGAAGAAAAATATCATATCATCACTTGCCTAAGTACATGTGATGAACCCAAGTGTTTCAATAGACACATGTTCAGGAGTGACATGGGACATTTGTAGGCTCTGTAAATGTTTTGGGAGGTTGTGTAAATTTTTTTGGCTTGGGTAAATGTTCAATCCATCACGGTCTTGTATTCTTGATCTTTTGTATTGTTCCTTGAACTTGTCGCGATGTTTTATTTTTGAGCTTTTGTGTTGTGCATTCAAATCATTGTGGTGGGGGTTTCATGGTCTGCCTATGTTTGGGCTTCTATAAGATTTCCTTCAGCTGGACATGGTGTTTTCTTCTCAATATTCTGTGTTGTGGGTTCATTTCACCATAGTGGGGGATTCATGATTTGTTTCTTCTTACATAAAGATTCCATGTAGGGGTAAGGAATCAAGGAATTAAATTGTATGTCTTAGAACTGGTATTGGATAACGAGTATTCTTGTACAAAGTTCTTGCATATAAATATAAAAAAGGGACATTTTCCCCTAGAAGTAAGTATAATTACTCTACTGGGTTGTCTGAAGAAGAGAATTAAGAAAACAAATAATTTTAGTAAAATGAATTTTTTCATACCTGGTTATGCTAAAACTGAGATTTCATAAACTATACCGAATGATTTGGTTGGCATGTCATAACTAATATTTTATAGTAAAATTAAAAAAAAGTGGGAATTCACCAAAACTCAAGTAACATTTTAATTATTGTTTGTGAATTAAGATTTCACGAATAGTATGAAACCTCCCATTTGAAATGCTCTAAGTTAATTTTAAAAGCTAAGAATTAGTAATAACAAGTGGACTTCTTCAAAACTCAAGTAACACTGCAATTTTAAATCCAACATATTTTCCATAATAAGAACTACAGTGGACATTCAATTCAATGAGTTAATGAAAAAACTCAATTGTAGAGGATGATATAGAGAAAACAACGTGATCTATTATGAAAAAGTGCAAAAAATGAGAAACAAAGGACTTCTCATAAGAGACGTTCAAAGCTCAAGTACATACTTCTTTGTCATTGGCATCATGACGAAATGGGAAGTACATATTTGAATCACATTCAATGTCAAATGAAAAGAAACGTATTTTGGCCGCTTTGACTGTCACATAAGTACTTGATGGAAAAGCACAAAAAGTCAAGTATCACATTTCAAACTATTTAACCATTTCATATATTCACAACAATATTCCCAAGTTTCCAATGGCATCATGGCTTTTCCACGAAGACAAGAACATGTTGAGAGCGGCAAGTACAAGTCCTTGGTGATTGTGATGGAAGTGCACCCCCCAATTGTAGCACCAAGAAAAAGGAAAGTAGCCAAGTCTAATGCTTCCCTTTTGAGTTTAAAATAAATGCTTTTCAATATTTTATAAATAAAAAATTCTTTGGAAGATAGCCATATTCACAAGTTTCCAATGGGGTCATGGCTCCACCAAGAATAAAACATGTTATGAGCACCAACAAACCCTACACAGCTTGAATTTTCTCTTAAACCTTCATCATCACCCAAGTATGAAGACTTGGATATACTAGCCCACACACAAGTTCTATTCCTATTATAAGTTTTGACATATATTGACTTGCATTGTATTTTAAGAGCATCTTCATATGCTTGATGTTGTGCTTACTTCTTGGTTCTACCTATGCATGAACCCACTTTTTCACCACTAAATAGGACCTTTACAGAAAAATCAAACTCAATTGTTGTATTCCAATAGTGAAATAAATTCTACCTTTGCATCGCACTTCATGGAAATTTCTTGCATAACACCAACAATATTGGAAGTGATTAGTGCATTCACTCATCTAGTTTTGAGGTCAGATTAATTTTTGTTCATAGAGGTATCTTCATCTTTTGAATGGGAAAATGAATATGGAATCATGTGATTGTTTTTGAATTTTTCATCTCCATAATATCTCTCTTCAGGTAGCTATATTTTAGATTCATAAAAAAATCTATCACTGGTAAGAGAATTCTCTAGTCCATGATAAAAATAAGGCTACATGATTAGTTGTGTGTCAAAAGATATAAAACCAAGTTGAAGAGGAGGTTTAAATGTTGGAATCCCCTGAGAATTCCCTGAGAATATTCTTGATCCTACTTAATTGCATGATCCATACAAGATGGTTGTGCCTGAATGTTAGATGAAGGTACAATAGATGGATGCATCTGATCAAATAGATGTGTCGTCATTTTTATAGATTGATTGTCTACACCATTAGAGGTAGTGTCAAGGTAGACAAATGCAATTGATTCATTTGAGATCAAATAATGGCTGGCATCAGATGGATGAGAAATACTTTTTACATCAACTTCATAAGATACATCAACCATATTTTGAAAAAGACCATTGTTAAAATCCTTGAAAAATCCACCTCATATATTACAAGCAATGTTCCTTGCAACACACAATACCAGAACATGCGACTGCATTATGGATTTAGTTTATACTCTGTTGTCAGTTGTATTTTAGGTAGATATTTGATAATGCCTCTGTATATGGTATTGTTTCATTCTTAGTTGTGGAATGTGAACAAATTATGACCTTACTGCTAGAGCATGGAGCTAATGTGAATTCGAGGAATTACTATGGCTAGGTATGTTTATTTAACCCATTCACAAGGGGCTCATAATCTTCTTATCAAGTCTACATTTCTACTTCAGAAAATAAACACTGCATTTATCTTTGATATCTATTTCTTTTATGTGTGGATCGAACATAGGCCACCTCTTTGAAAAACCTAATGACCTTTTTAGTTGAGAAACTATTTATACTTAGGAAAACAAAAAAACCCACTTTTTCAGTGAAGTATGCAAGATCATGTAGCAAAATATTGTAACCCAATGTATGTTTAAGATTGCAAAAATGCACAAAGTGGCAATAGCATCATGGCCACATTACCCACATAAATTGCTTCTAATAGCACTACTTCACAAGCAGAGATGATTGTGTTACAATTAATGTATAAATGAAATGAGGATCTTCCACTTCTAGTTGCTCATTCAATTGCTTTGTCCATGTAACATTTGATTTTCTCTTTCTCAATGAGAGAATAGGCCTTTGCATTTTCCAATGCAGAGGATATTTAGTGAACAATTTGTGTGACAGAATTTGAACTTGTGACCTGTGAAATTCTTCCTGAAGTAACGACTGTACTTATTTTTCCAGTGTTGTTCCATCTCAACCCCAACCATGTAGCCAATGTTTTCTGTAAATATAATTGTTTCTCATCAAATATTGCCATAGGTCTACACCGTTGTAGATGGTTTCTCCTTCAAACAAATCCACAATATTTTTCTTACAAGATATGAATCATTGATATTGTATATTGTTCGTATGTCTCCTCCATTTTTGGAGCTTAAAAATGATCCCCTTTATCCCCACCCTTGTATGCTATTTTTATTGGTTAAATAGAGAAATCAGAGTAACTTGAGCTCCTTAGGTCAATGATGGCATAATTCCTTCACATCCGATGAATATGTCTGAATATATCTACTTAGGTGTGTTTATATTATGGTCTATTAGATTTGGTTGGTTTGAATAGAGAATATATTACCAAAAGGGAAATTATCGTGTTAAGATTGTATCCAATATTGGTTGTGCACTTACAAATTGTAGGATAAATCCTTAGATGATGTATAGGCCCCCTTTTTTTATCATATAGATTAGATATATCAATATATAATAATGTTGTATGCCTTCCATTTTTATGTTGACGTATTAGGTTACCATTCCCATGGATTTATGTTTTTATTCATTCCGCACTGCATATTTAATGGTAAACTATCTCAAACAACTTGATTCTTTTACTTGGCCCAAATATCATCCCATCAGTGTTACGACATGTATTTTTTTGTTATAATTATTATGTGTGACAAATTTTGACCCATATCTTTAAACAAATAACTCAAATTAAACATTAAACTGTACTGATGTTGCAAATAGTTTTTTTTGTTTTCTACATATTGCTTAGAATGCTATGGAGCTCTGTATTTTCTAAAAATGGTTGATGCATTGGATTTGTTGAGAACAATTAAATATAGGTGGGGATTACAAAGGGATGAGGGTTTTTTGATCCAATTTACTTGAACACTTCTCCTATATTCTCATCAATGTCTTACATAGATGGCTATGAAGGAACCTTGTGATATAGAGGTTGTCCAATTCAGGAGTTAGTTAAGAAGAGCACTTACTTTGAGGTAGCTTACCTCTTAAGTGATTAATTCTTATTGCTTGCAAGAAAGTATGTGTTATACACCTGAGTGGCACCTCTCCGTCCGAGTGCCAACATCCCTCATGTTGGCACACAAAAGGACACCTATGGATAGAGGTTTGCCCAAAACACTATAGCTTGGTTTATCATGAAATACATTCTCTCACCATCCACCTAGTTACTTTGTCATTTAACCATGTTGAGATGTATTCGCGACTTTCCTATTATACAACTCGCGCATCATTCGCGAGTCTCGGTTGTTACAAGTCGCGCATCCTTGTATTCGCGGGTTGCTCTTATACTAAGCCGCGAATCATTCGCGGGTTGCTCTACTGCATACCCGCGCATATGTCTCAAACATTAAAACATAAAAACCTTCGTTGATTGGAGATTAGTTAAGTCATTTAACTTAATTTCCTAAACTGCCACAACTTCCCCAACCTTCGAGAACTGCCTTATTTCGCCCATATAAATACAAGCCTTGGGGAGGGTCTAAAAAGTCCTTATTTTTTGCTGAGCTAATAGCAGAATTTCCTACGGAAGAAACGGTAGTGGTCGAGGATGACTCATTCCCAGATGAGCACATCTTCCTTATATCCTCCTCTAATCCTTGGTACGGAGATATTCTTATATATCTCCATACTTTGAAGTATCATGCCGCTTACTCTAGGGAGGAACGACGTAAGTTACGCCTTCATGCCAAGAACTACCTCATTTTAGGAGATACATTATATCGAAGAGGGGTAGATTTCGTCTTGCGTCGCTGCCTTACTCATGAGGAAGCGGAGATTGTCCTAAATCATTCTCATAGTGGAGCGTGTGGGGTCATTTATCTGGGTTAGCAACGGCCCAGAAGATATTGCGTGCTGGTTATTTCTGGCCCACGATCTTTAAAGATTGTGTGGAAGCCGTGAAGCGCTGTCATCCTTGTCAGCTTTACACCAGAAAGATGCGGTCGCATTCTGCTCCCTTATTTCCTGTTGTCTCGGTAGGCCCCTTCATGAAATGGGGGATTGATTACATGACCTGCAACCCAGTCTCGGCTGGGGGGCACAAATACATCATTGTCGCTGTTGACTATTTTACGAAATGGGCAGAGGCAATGCCTACTTTCAAAGACAACGGGGAAACAACAACTTTCTTTGTTTTCAATCAAATTATTTCAAGGTTTGGTATCCCCAAAGTGATTGTCACTGACCATGGCAGTCATTTTCAAAATAACATGATGACGAAACTGACCACAATGCTCGGATTTAGACAAGAACATTCTTCTCCATACTATCCGCAAGCAAATGGTCAGGTTGAGGTTGTAAACAAAACTCTAAAAACTATCCTTAAACGGACGATTGATGCAGCCTGTTCTAATTGGCATATCATGTTACATCCTTCTCTTTGGGCTTACAGAACTAATGTTAAGACTGCCATAGGTTTTTCACCTTTCCAACTCGTTCACGGGGTGGAAGCAGTCACTCCGATTGAATGCAAAATCCCGTCTTTGAAGATAGCCATTAATGTGCTACCTGATACGACTGAGCTTGAGGAACGTCTATTAAATTTAGAACACCTTTATGAGCAACGTAGAGATGCGTTGACTGTGAACCAGGCTCATAAAAATAGGGTTAAAAATCAATATGATAAAACGGTCAAACCTAGGGTTTTCTCTGAAGGGGATCTTGTCTTGCTTTGGGACCAAGATAAAGAACCTCTGGGGGCAGGAAAATTCAAGGCTATGTGGTTAGGACCCTATGTCGTGTCGAAGGTATTAAGTAAAGGCACATATGAATTGATTGATTATGATGGGAATAAGCTGCCTGAGCCTAGAAATGGGCTCTACCTGAAGAAGTACTATGCTTAGGCTTAGCACTTTTTCTTGTATTTTTCTTGTATGTATTTTATGTACATTAGGTTGTTAGCTTTGTTTTTTATTATCTGCTGGTTGTTGCAGATGTCTTCTGAAATGTATGTAGGTTTCGCTGATGGCGCCAGTCGTCACACTTGTAACCTAGCTTCAGTAGCATGGGTTATCTATTCGCCCACAGGACAGCTTGTTGCCGCGGGTGGCGCTTGTCTTGGTCCTGCTTCTAATAATGTTGCTGAGTATAGGGCTGTTATTGAGCTCCTATGGGATGCTTTGTCACGTGGCATTACCCAGCTTGAAGTCCGTTTGGATTCTCAGTTGGTAGTTTCCCAGCTCAATAGAACTTATCAGGTATGAAATCCTATCTTGTTACGTCAGTTTATGCAAATTCGTTTACTGGAAAGACATTTTGAAGTTATTACTTTCAATCATATTCCACGAAACCAAAATTCATTAACTGATGCATATGCTAATTATATTTTGGATTGGCATCTCACACACATTCCATAAAAATTACAGCAAACACATAAAAAACACTTGTAAATAAGCTAACAACCAACATCATATATATATATATATATATGTACAAATAATCTGTTTGTAGGTAGATCGAATCTGATCCGTAGATCCCAAAATATACAAAAATATGGATCATCATCCATCAAAATGCCTAGAACTAAGCCTAGCCGCCCTAGCCATTGGGACCACCTTGGTCCCCATGATCTCTATGCACCCTGGCTTCCTCAGCCTCCTCGGCTTCGGCAGCCTCGACCGCATCTCTGTATACAAGTACTACTCTAGCTACTCGTCTGAAAAGACGTAGCCAAACAGGTGGAACCCCAACTACAAACTCCTGCATGGCCGCAGGGATATGCTCGATCTGTATAGTGGGAACTCGTTGGGTTAGCCTAGCCAGCTTCCCCTCAAGTACCCTGACCAATCCTGGGTCTCCTCCTACAACTGGACACATGAACATACGGGGGTTCCCTTCAGGGCGGACTGGTCCAATATCTGCATTTTGACACATAAATCGGATTAAGACTTGTACATATGTATATCACCATCATTTGAAAAATTCATAAAAATTTGATAATGATAAAAAATTAAAAAATTACTTACCCATATCGCCCCACATTCCTCCTGGCGGGAGAATGAGATCGGGATCACCTCGGAAGTCCATCCCGGCGTATGGAAACTGCTCCAATGCTGGCAGCTGTCGTTCCCACCATGTATAAAAGTCATCATCATATACACTCTGTACTATGTCTCCTCCTCCGTGACGGAGGAAGATGTCTCCCCACCAACTCAGCCTCAGCTGACGTGGATGTCTGACTTGTAGAGGTATAGTAGGGCTCATAGCTGGCACTCTCTCTCGAAGAACGCTACTAGTATATTCGCATAGCCGAAGTTCTTGCGTCTTCCTCTCTTGCAGTCAGGTAATTGCCTCTTCATGATGGGGGAAATTCCTGAGCACCAGTCATAGAGAGCGCCTCTAAAGCAATCCATTGCCACCCTCATTTGATTCCTGGTGGCCATATGTAACCCTGATGACCCTGCAAGTCTCACAATAGTACTGGCCAATACCTGCAGAGTGAAATCCTGGATGTCTGCAATGAGAACACTGCTCCCTTTCTTCTGAGTACCTGGCATGTAGAACATGTCAACATAGTTTTGGACACTTAAGGGGTCCCCACCCCTGCCAGTTCCCTCCAAGTTCACAGGTGCTCCCTGTTGTGACAACCCGGTAATGAAGTAGATATCCTCCACGGTAATCTCTAAGGTCTCACCCTGAAGATTGAACATACCCAACTCATGGTCCTAGTAATTGACCAAGAATTCCAATATGTGGAAATTGGCCCGCATGGGCGAGGTACAAAAGAACTTCAATAAACCACAATTCCTCAATGCTTGTATGGTGGGCAAGCTTTGGAGCGCCGCATGATCCATTGCTTCATGCTCTCTCTCTCTCCACTCCAGAACCATGTTTTCTTGGCAAATACAAAGAATTTGGATTCAGTATTTTACAATCAAAATTGAAATTTTTTTATGCATTTTTAAAGCTTTGCCCCTTTGCATAGAATTCGTGACTGTCCCTTTAGACAGGTCGCGAATCATTCGCGACTGTCTAGTTGGACAACCCGTGAATGAAACGCGCATTCGCGACTCTCCTATGCAGCAACCCGCGAATGCGTGCTGTGATAGTTTTGGGCTGCCCATAAATAATGAATTCACCATTAATTTTAAAATTTGCTTGGATCAAATTAAAGGGCTTAGGGTGTAGAGTTACCTGAAGGTGACGGTTCCTGATTCTGACGGTCCAATTGTCCTCGGCGATCGATCAAAGGTAGAGGGTATTCTTGCTCTTTATGGTTCAAAAAGTTCAAATGGTATGAAATGTTTTAATTTTCATTCTATTTATAGAAATAATATTTCAAAAAGTGGGTTTTTATCCTATGTTTGAAATGCAAAATAACTAATGCCATACTTTTGTCCCCTGGAACAGGTTTATCAACTTTTACAAAATGTTGTTGCTCTAATAGGGTGGTTTTGCTATTTTCGACACATGTTGGCATCTTATCACTCCACATTAACCTTAGTATTTAACATTTTGCCACGGACTATGGTATTCTAAGCCATTAGTCCCTTGTCTCTACCATTGTTCTTCCGTGGCTAGGGCCCTTATTCCATGAGTATCATCTTTATATGCCTTTGTCATCCTTTGCTGCTCATGCCGCCATTGTTTCAGGCCTAGGGGTGTACTCTTAGCTATTTTTCACGCAAAATAGAGCTTCTTTTGAACCTCTTTTTACAAGCTATCCCTTTATAGGAATCCCCATCCTTATAGAGTTTCTTCAGGCCCAGGTCTGACTCTTTCAAAACAGACTTGACTGCCGAGTTATCTTGTCCGTTCAAGCTCGTTAAGAATACGTGAACAGGCATCCGCATTGGTGGTAGGTTATCTCTTTCTCAGACCATGCGGAATAATACACGAAAGGATCACTCTCTTTTCTTTTGAATTGAGAAGATTATTCTCAGGCATAGGTTTATCACTTTTCCGGACCTGAGGGACTAAATTTACGGAAAAGGAACATCCGGTTTGAGCTTAGTTTTCTCTTTTTCGTGCTCTGGACCTAAACATGAAAAAGATTCCGAGTGTACTTTGTGTCTTTTTCATGCTCGTTAAACACTAAAGAACAAAGCAACGAGTTTATTTTTGTAAGCCCCATTTATCGTAACCAAATGGATCTTTCCGAGTGATCTTGCTTTCCTTCACACTCGTAAAACTCAAGCTATCCTATGCTATTCTGGAAGGAGCGTTGGGTAGGTGGTAATTTAACCTTTTTCGGACCTCCCTGACTAAGTACGAAAAAGGTTCACCTTTTCTTCTTCGGAAGTTAAGAGAGTTCTTCTATGGTTTGTTTTATACTTTTTCGGCCTCAGGAGACTAAATTGGACGAAAAAGGACCCCCCCTGGAGTCTTCTATGGCATTTTCAGACTCTCTAAATGTGAAAATACCGGATGAGCATGTACTAGTTCGGGCTCATTAAATCCACGAATCAGTGTATCAAGCATTATTTTCTCATCTCTTCAAGCTTGTTTAAAAATGAAGAGGGAATCGAGTTTACTTTCCTGGACTCGTTAAAACTTAACAGGGAAGGTAAGGAAGAAGTTTTCTCTTGTTTTCAGTAATGGCAGCATGTCGTCCTTGAACATAGCACTCTTGGCTTTCTGATATCCATGTTTCAGTATACACTTGTGTTCAGCTATCACTTTGAGTTTTTTTTTACTCCTCCTCTTGTCCATTATACCTGAGGAATCTGATCATGTCTCCTACATGACAGATAAGTCTAGTTGTTCTATCTATCCATTGTATGCTGCCTTGGGTCATCTCTGTGTTGTGCTCACTGTTCAAGGACTATACTCAATGTCTGATCTATCACTTGATCCCATCATTGTTATATCTGTTATCTATTTTGTGTCTCCCTTCTTTTGCCCAGTTCCTAGTCACTCTTGTGATCAGTTGCCTTCCCTATCACAGCATGGTTCCGTTTTCAGTACTTCCTGATGGCGAAGACCTAGAGTTTTGACGATCGTACCTCAGGATTCACTTTCATTATTGGTGAACTCCTTTGCTTCAGTTGTCAATTATCACCTATTGGTTGACAAACTGTTGAATCCTTTCCATGTTCGACTTCAGCTTACCCTTATTCACATGGCTTGGATTGTACTGGTTCTTTGGGATCCCTTATGAAGACCTTAGTTCACACTTATGGACTAAGTTGAGCAAGATTATGTTCGATTTCTCTACATAGCTTCCAGATCTTTGAAGGCCCATAATTATTGTATATTATGGCTTCGATCCACCTTTGTAATATACGTGGTTTTATACCCGTATCATATGATGTACTCAAATATTGTAAAGGAGCTAGTGTTCTAGTAAATTGAACATAGCATCCTCAGATGTAACTTTGTATATGACATTATTATGTATTTGTTTCAGGTACTCTCTCTGCTCCATTGGATTTATGAGTTCTTCAACGCTAACTATTATAATGTATTTCGGCCATCGCTTCCCTCTGACCTCACACATTAGGGGGCATCTGTTATACACCTGAGTGGCACCTCTCCGTCCGAGTGCTGACATCCCTCATGTTGGCACACAAAACGACACCTATGGATAGAGGTTTGCCCAAAACACTATAGCTTGGTTTATCATGAAATACATTCTCTCACCATCCACCTAGTTACTTTGTCATTTAACCATGTTGAGATGTATTCGCGACTTTCCTATTATACAACTCGCGCATCATTCGCGAGTCTCGGTTGTTACAAGTCACACATCCTTGTATTCACGGGTTGCTCTTATACTAAGCCGCGAATCATTCGCGGGTTGCTCTACTGCATACCCACGCATATGTCTCAAACATTAAAACATAAAAACCTTCGTTGATTGGAGATTAGTTAAGTCATTTAACTTAATTTCCTAAACTGCCACAACTTCCCCAACCTTCGAGAACTGCCTTATTTCACCCATATAAATACAGGCCTTGGGGAGGGTGTGGGTTACTTACACTTGAGGAGCAAAGTTATGCTGGTGGAGTTTATACAGAAGTCTGTGGAGCAGTTGAACTCAAAATCCTTTGGTTGCAGAGGAGTCCTTATCTCAGAAGCTGGGTTGTAACCTTAACTCTTTCCATTATTGATAATAAAGAGATTACTTCTTCCAAATGTGTTTCATGTCTTGTGATTGGATAAATGTTTATATTTCAGTATGATATATGTTTTATCTAACCTGCTTATATGTACATGAATCATCTTGTATCTGGAAGAGTGGTTCTTGACAGGTGAAAGAGGAACAATCCTGAAGATTCTGGAAGTGGAACAGAGAGGAAGAGAATAGCAAGGATCGAACGTCGTTTAACAAGTAAGTCTTTCTAACCCTCCTATTTCCTATTCTGTACTTCAAGAGTCAATTGTCTGCAAATGATTGAGTATGTTGGTAACCCCGACCTTCGGTTATTAGGTGTATTATTCCATACAATAGTATGGGATTTACTTTAAATCTTAAGGGATTTATGGTTCTATTATGTCTTTGGTGAAAGTACGAGTGCCTTCTTGTATGAAGAAATATCTTGATTTTAAGCCTAGAAACTAAACTTTTTGTATTCCAGTTTATGAAAATTTTCCCTCTCAGTCTTAATTAGCATATTGCGAATTTAATTTTTCCCAACATTTAATGATACCTGAGGGAGTTATGGTATATTCTACTAGTAATAAAACATTCCTTTTCAGTCTATTTGGTGTGAACATTGAGTTTCTATTAATCCGATTTACATATTTTTTATTGTCATTTTCACTCTTTGTTGTTAAGTCAAAATTTGTTATGATGCTCACATTTTCAATTTGTACTTTCATTGCCTCAACAACTTCAATGTAGATTATATTATTGATGTTCTTATTTTCCCCCTTGTGTGGGATTTTGATTTTGGTCTATAGGATATCATACAAACAATGCCCCATAATGTTCATATGATGGGTATGCTTTTTAGTGCCATAACTGCACTTTCTACATTTCATCTAGATGCCAATCCAACATTGAGGGTATGCTAGAAGCTTCAAAATATCTTTCTGCTAGATAGTTATGGTATTTTTTTACAGATAGCTTCACTACCTGAATATGTTATTGGAGAAAGGAATTTGACAATGTTGTTCATCCTAAGCCTTGACCTATTGGAATTTGGAATTATGTCTGTACATTATCGTAATGGAAAATTTTGGTTAGAGTCCCTAGCACACATATTTTGAAAATTTATTACTTCATTAAGCGGAGTATCTCTTTACAACCTTTAAACATTACCTTTTTTACTAGCATGTAACTATTCTTTGTATTTCAGGTGAAGAAAATGGATGATAAGACAAATGAAGTAGCAAACATTCTAAGTGCAAAAAAAATCAGATGGTGTATCACATGTATTGCCTCTAGTAAATGAGGATATTTCAATCAGCCCCCATTTTGAGAAATTCCTTGAATTAAAGGCTCAGGTTCTTATATTAGTAAGTGAGTTTGGGATTTTGTTTTTCTGTCTTGTATCAAGCGGATATTATTTTGTACTTTGGTGAGACAAGAACAATTAATTTCTTATTGGACCTTTTTTAATTTTGATTCCATTACAATTTACATGGATTATTGATAATTTTGTATTGTTGGTATGTTCCACTTTGTTCAGTTGTGAAAATGCGAGGATCTGATATAAGATTATAAAGAGGGCTTGGCTTATGTCGATCAGAATCATTATTGTAGCAAAGGTGGTGGTGAAAATCCAATTGGCAATGAGGAAGTCTATGGAGGCCAATGCAATTGTCCCATAAAGTTATCTTTTTGGAAAATAAAGGGAAAGGAATATTTCTATTTGGGTAGACTTTATGAAGCACTTGGTTCACTCTTAAAGAATGAGGAACCAATTAATGGACTTGTAATGTAAGAGAAACATACAAGATGTCATTTTGGAATGCAATTGGAATTTTCTTGATTTATACTCAAGGGATGCACTCTATGAATCCATGACATAGAATGTGTGATCATAGGATATTAAATAATGCCCCTAATTTCACTATATATTAAGGAATGCCTCCAAAAATCCTTTTGTTGAACCTCCCTCCCAATACACCTTTCTAGGTAAAAAAACCCTATTTTAATTAGATATCCTTTGCATCCATTTTTTCCATTAAACTTTTAATACCCCTTTTTATATTTACCCTTAGTATGATGACATGACAGAAATATTATAACCTCTAGAAACCTTGCAAGCTGAAATATGAAATCTTCACGAGAGAAAATATTTCAAGATCGGGAACAACCCTCTGAACATAGGTTGACTTCATACATAGTCATTCCAATCAACATCTCACCACATTTACTCACAAATAATACCTATTCAAACACCACTCTAACTCTAAACATAATTGGATTCACGCCACCTTCACACATAGTTCATATTTATTCAAACACTAATATGATTTCACACAAACATATTTAGACCAACTTTAGACATAAAGTACCAATTCATAACCCTCTAATACCCTACAATATTTTAGATATATAATTATGAACTTCCCCTAATATCTATATGTTTTTAATATATTAAAAGTACCCCTTGACCCTTACATACTAGGAAATATATTGTTTCAAATTTTTAGAGTATTGAATCCCCCAATATGAACTTGTGTGCTATAATATTGTTTACCTAGTGATCTCCCCCTATGGATTTCTAACATTCAAATTTGTCATGTATTGAATTGGGAAAAGTCCTTGTGATGCTCATTTTTATAAGTTTAGAAGAGTCTGGCTATAACTCTTACAAATGGAGAATGTAATCATTAACACAAGTGATAGCTACCATCGGTGATCTATTACAACATAAGGTATTATATAGTAGGTAGCCATTAAATGATGTTGTTACTTGTTAGTTTTTTGTTTGGACGTGCTTCCTCCATTACTTATTCATGTACAATGTTATAAATGTCTAAATTAATTCACCAAAAGTTGTAACATAGAAATTGATATGATGAAATAAATCATGATTTTTTACTAACTATAAATGCATGAATGCGGGAGGAGGAAGTGGAGATTGTGGAAGAATTTTCATAACATAATTGATAAAATTGTCAAACCATTGAGTACTCTCGAATAAAACCCTTCTCATCCAAGCCATTCTACACCAATATAAGAAACATGATATTGGTCATTTTTTTATTTTGTAGGCCACTTTTGACTTTCTATTTCCTATCATAATTCCTACCCAAGTGATTTTAGAGAAACAACAGAAAGGACAACATCAATAGTGTGCTACCTTTTTTTAGTTGCATTTCCGTTGTTGATGAACTTTTGTTATTGAAAAAGAGCTTTACTAGAATTTTTGTTTGCCATTGTAATTGTTGGGATAACCAATTGTTGACGAAAACAATCAATTCCAAACATAAATGATCAACCAGGGTATGTCTTGTTGTTTCAAGGTTATCGTGCAAAATATATGCAGGATACCGTTTCCTTTGCTCGCACTGGTTATCCAATATATGTTGTAGTGAATTGAATTAAACCACTCAAAAATATACCAAAAGTGAATCATACCACTCAAATCTTTACAAGAAATAACACACTTCTAGAAATTAAACCACACCACACTTCTAAGCATTGGTTAATGAAGCTATCTACTCTGTTTTACACACCCCACGGCATTATAGGAAAGTAAATCCATCTAATTAACTAGAATAAAAGGTAAATATTAACTCCCATAAAAGAAAGGAAGCACACTCAGTAGAAAAATAAAACTATCTATTTTTCAACACACTTACATGAAATTAAAACATAGTTGCAATAAAGTAAACACACTTGTGAGAAAATAAACACACTTGCATGAGGAGGGCTCTGTGGTTGGTGAGAGAAGGTTCACATGAGGGTTTTCAAGCACTAAGGGGATGTTGCTGCAACACCTAAAAACCTTTGGTTTTTTCTACAACAAATAACGACAAAGACCTCCTCGTTAGCAGTATGACTTGATGGTCTGAGTACACGTGGATTATCAAATTGTATATGAAGTTGATTTTTCAGAGGACCCATTTGAGGAGAAACAAATTTTAGTATCTCAATTAAGTGAGCAGAACATGATCCCTAAAAATCCCCAGTCTGCGAGCCCTATTCAGTATACCTTCAAGGTGAAAGTTAGGGTTTGTAACTTTTTTTCGGGGAAAAATCGATACAACGATCGGAGGAACAAAAATATACATCAGGGTACACTGGAATACAATAAGAAATATACAAGTGAATAATTTCGAAGTTACAAATACATCAACACATAGCATCAAGTGAAATTGTTACATGCAAAAATGAAGATGTATCCCTTTTTAAATTATGATTTAAAATAAAAGCATAGTTAAAAAAATAGGTAATGTAATGGATGTAAAATATATACAAAATTACATAACTACAACAAATGTTGATATTATTCAAATAACTGAGAGGGGGGGTTGAATCAATTATTTCTAAAGATTAAACCATTTTCAACATTTTCAACATTATTACTGATTACATATTTACAATTATGATAGTGCAACAAGTATAACAGAAGGGATGGTGATCATCAATCACACACACATGATAGAGACATGGACATATTCATCTTTATTTGAGCACCTACTCAAATGAGGCTGCAACCTCTGTTTACAAATTCCTTCTAGTGGAGAGCACCAACCCTCACGTTTTTCTAGCACCCACTAAACTAGCATTCTCCATCTAAAACTGGGTGGAAGCACCAACTTCCACTTGTACATGCTCCAACTTGTACATAGAATACACCATGTTTTTCCTAGCACCACCCTACCACCCTTGTTCCTTAGAGTTAAACATGTTCAATACAATATGTAGAAAAACCGATTTAAGAATGCATACCAACTCTGTTATGTTCTACTTCTAGATTTTCTTATGCACCTTGGTTCCCCTCATTGTCGCTGTTCTGGATATTCTTGAAAGAACTTAGAGTCCTCTTTCATTTTGAAACCCCCACTATGACGATAATCCATGCACCATCTCTTTGCCTGCAGAGATCACACCTATGATTTTTCACATGCATCCTCTTATACTTATCAATCACCTGTTCGTATGCTTGACTGTTCATCTTCATAACTGATCAAAACCGTTCGATGCCTTATGACAGACAAGGAGTCCAATCAATGTGCAATCATAGGTTTCTACAACACATCTTCACAATTTTGTCTTCTTTTGACAAATCAGAGTTTATGCAGTTTTGGTTTCTCAGGATTCTTTCTGCATGACTTCTTCCACGCCGTTGATTTCATGCGGCCTCTCTATTGTCCGTTGATATGAAATCAAACACCTGCTTTCGCACATCCTTTTCCACATGACTTCTTCTGCATCGTCGGTTTCATGTACAAAATTTCCCAATCGTCGATATTAGATCAGATGCAGAGTGTAGATCCTGGGTTTTAAAAAAATTGTTTAAACAACTTCCACAATTTCCTCTTTTTGTCTTTCGTCTTTCGATTGCCACCTTCCGCATTCTGCTGGTGGACACCGGGTTACGAAAACCAATATTACTTTAGACTTTGATTTCTCATCTTCTGCATTCCACCTTCCTCTTTACGCCTTCCATTTTTTTCCTTCCGCTGGAGGACTCCAGGTTACGTAAACCCATATTACTTTAGACTTTGATTTCTCATCTTCCGCCTTCCACCTTCCGCTTTCCATCTTCCGCATTCCACTAGCGGACTCCGGGTTGTGCAAAGCCATATAACTTTAGACTTTGATTTCTCATATTCTGCATTCTGTCTTCCACTTTCCGCCTTCTTCTTTTCTTCTAAACCATTGATTTCTTTGTGGGTTCAATCCTGACCGTTGGATATGTTTATCATAGTTTCTTTCAAACTTTGCGTATTTACAAAGGTGCACAAACCATGGATTCTTATGAGTGCTTTGCTTATCTGGATCATATGCTTGGAATTACGTGTTTCCATCAATGACAACCATATCACACTCTAATATGTTTCCATATGATCACAAAACCTACCATAATTCCAACAATCTCCCCCTTTGGAATTGATGGCAACCTTCGAGTTTCGCAGATTGGAAGCACTTTCAGTAGGTTGGAAACACTTTAGTCTGGTTCTAATTTAGCAGAATTGCTAAATCTAACCATGCAGATCTACGACAGACTACAAATTTTATAGAGCAGAATACATTAAAATTTCACTCCCATCCTGATCGTTAACTCACCTACTAGTTGAATCCACAGAATCGTTGAGGACTGTCAGATCTAGATCGATGATAGACTTCAAATACCATAAGCTGGACTTCATAAAAAAATTGTGCACATAAGAATTTTATTAATCCACTCTAGTTCTCCCAGTGAAATCACTGTAAGTCATTGATCTGCTTCCACGATCAACCTTGTCCATTGATCACGATCTCCTTCTTGGTGATTAGTTTCCAATTTCACAACTCAATGCCTTTTTTATCCTCCTCGCTCTTTCAACCAGCAAAATTCCTTCTTCCTGTTCATCTTCACACCTTCATATCTCCACCACACGATCCTCAAGTATATGAATGAGGAATATATGCTTATCTCATTCGCAATTCTAATTTGCAAAATTTCTATTGCGAAAACCTATCTCCCCCTTTGTCATCAATGTCAAAGAAGACTCTATATCACAGCTCCCCCTATCACAGTGGGCATGTTAGTTGGAATAAGATATGATTCCCAACTTCTAGTGTAGATACTCAAACTGTGTCTTTGGTAAGGGTTTAGTGAAGATATTAGCAATTTGTTATGTAGAAGGAATAAAATTCAATTGAACCACTCTATTTGTAACCTGCTCCCTTAAGAAGTGATACTTAATAGGTATGTGCTTAGTCTTGGAATGAAGGACTAGGTTTTTTGACATACTAATGGTGCTAGTATTATCACAATGGAGAGGAATGAGATCAACATATTTTACCTCCAAGTCTGCTAGTGTCCGTATCATCCAAAGTATTTGTGTACAATAGTTGGTAGCAACAATGTATTCAACTTCTGCAGTGGATAAAGATATCGAGCCTTGATTCTTACTCAGGTATGCAACTAAAGAATCACCCAAGAAGAATGCACCTCCACTTGTGCTCTTTCTTTCATCCAAACAATTTTCCCAATGAAAATCTGAATATGCAGTTAAATGAAGATTCCAATTTCTAGGATACCAGAGACCATAAGTCATTATTCCCTTCAAATATTTAAATATCCTCTTAACAGCCACCAAATGAATTTTCTTAGGAGCAGACTGAAATCTTCCTACCATTCCAACATCTTGCTTTATATCAGGACGGGATGCTGTGATGTATAAGAGAGTTCCTATCATTGACCGATATGTTCTTTGATCAACATCAGCTGAGGGATCATCCTTGCTAAGTTTACAACCAACAACCATAGGTGTACTAACAGGTGACTAATATTCCATCTAAAATCTCTTCAACATCTCCTTCAAATACTTCTCTTGGGAGAGAAATAAACCTTCAGAAATCTGAATAATGCGAAGACCAAGAAAGAATGGCAATTATCCGATCATTGACATCTCAAAATCAGATTGCATGGCATTAGAAAACCACTAAAAAGAAGAATCATTAGTGCATTAAAAAATAATGTCATCCACATACACCAAAACAACTAATAGATTATCACATTCATATTTGATATACAAGTTATTATCAACAGTACCTTTCTTGAATCCTTTGTCCTGTAGATATTTATCTAGTCTATAATACCATGCTCGTGGTGCTTGTTTCAATCCATATAGAGCCTTCTTTAGTTTGCATACAATGTCAGGATTTTCTTTCAGTTGAAACCATTCAGGTTGCTCTATATAGACTTTTTCTTCTATAT
Source organism: Pseudotsuga menziesii (assembly GCA_001517045.1). NCBI lineage: Eukaryota > Viridiplantae > Streptophyta > Pinopsida > Pinales > Pinaceae > Pseudotsuga > Pseudotsuga menziesii. Next base: position 166,271 of record LPNX010534214.1, on the reverse strand, counting down.
CTCCATTGAGAAAAGATGACTTAAAATCTATCTAATACACTTTGAATTTCTTATGACTGACATAGGTAAGAAACATTCTGATAGCTTCCAATATTGCCACTGGTGAAAAATATTCATGAAAATCATGTCCCTCAACTTGTGCATATCCCTTACAAATCAATCAGAATTTATTCCTTGCAATTTGACCTTGTTCATTCATCTTGTTTTTAAACACCCACTTGGTTCCTATTACGTTTTTATCTGCAGGTATAGGAACCAACTCCCAAGTATTATTCTTCTCAATCTGATCAATATCTTCATTCATGGATTTAATCCAATCTTCATCTTCACTAACTTCTTCAAAATTCTTAGGTTCCATCATAGATAAGAAACCAATATGAGATTGTTCTGAAGCTTTAATCAACTTCCTTCTTGTTTGAACTCTTTTATCCTTGTCACCAATTATCTGAATTTCAAGATGATTCTTGTGAATGATTCTGGAAGGTGGTTTGGTTTTTGTCTGTTGTCTTGAATATGCCTGATTGTTTGCACTTCCATCATCTGGATCTGAATATTCCTTTTTTGATTCTTGGACCTGTTATTCCTCATTTTCAACCGTATCTTTTGTACCTGGTTCAACATTATTTATTTGAATATCTTTTACAGTGATTCCTTCATCGATCTTAATGTAAATATAATCAACCAATTATGCAGCCTCATATTATAACAAGTGCATCCTTTACTGTTTGTAGCATATCCTAAGAAGATACCTTCATCAACCTCGCCATCATATTTTTCCAGATGTTCATCATTATTTTTAATATAACATTTACTTCCAAAGAATTTAAAGTGTTCAATAGAAGCAGGTCTTCCAAACCATAGTTCACAAGGAGTCTTACCACTATTTGGCCTTAAGTGAGATTTGTTAAGAGTATGGACAGCTGCGTGAATAGCCTCTACCCACTAAGTATGAGAAATATGCCTTTCATTCATCATTGATATTGCCATCTGTTGTACTCACCTATTCTGTCTCTCAAATACTCCATTCTGCCATGGAGTCCTTGGAATAGTGTATTCTCTTTTAATTCCATGTTTATCATAGAATTCTTTGAAGTATCTTGAACTTAACTCTCCTCCTCTATCATATTTTATTGCCTTTAGTCTCTTTCCTGTTTGATTCTCAGTCAGATCCTTGAAAATTTTTAACTTTTCAAACGCTTTATATTTTTCTTTCAGAAAAGCAACCCATGTGAGTCTAGAATAATCATCAATGACCAACATAAAATTTTCTCTTCTTGTGCCTTCCTTTATTGATGGTCCACACAAATCCATATGTACTAATTGAAGTGGTTTGTCTGTTGATGTGAAGTTCTTGGGTTTAAACTATGTGCGAGTCAATTTTCCCATTTGACAAGGTTTACAAATAGAGTCATATGGCTTTGATATTTTTGGAAGATCTCTTATTCCCCCATTGGTTACAATATTTATTATATGATCAAAGTTTAAATGTCCAAGTATCCTATGCAAAATCCAAATTTCATCATACTTGCTTAGATGTCATTCTTATTTTCCTTCTTTCAAGACATAGACATTGTTTTTTGTTCTTATGCCTTTTGCAACCAACTGTCCCGAGGGTACAAATTTTATTCTACAATCTTTAGAGGTGAAAACAACTTCACATCCATAGTCACAAACCTGACTAACACTAAGAATATTATGTTTTAGTCCATCTACAAACAACACATCTTGGGCTTTCCCTTTTCCATTACTCAACTTCACCATTCGTTTTCCTTTGATTTTCCCTGGAGCATCATTTCCAAAAGTTACATTTCCTATTTTATTTTCACTTAGAGACAGAAACTTACTTTTATTACCAGTCACGTGTTTCGAACATCCACTGTCAATATACCAAGGGAATTTTTCCTTTGAACAGAAAGTCCTAAGCCACATTTGTTATTTTATTTCTTCTTCCAAACTTTAGCACTTTCAACAGAGTAATTCACTCTTGGGTCTGTTTTGTAATCCTTTAGATGATAGTTTGAAACCTTGTGTCCAAAATTATGACAAACATAAAATTCTGGCTCATTGTATAGTAGATCCAAAGAGTTTTTATATCTATCATGGGTTATTCTTTGAGCTGTATGCAGTCCTTGTTTACTTGCTAACTGTCTTGTTCTATGTTGCAGCAATTGGTTGTTCTTTGATTGCATATTTCTAAAATCAAATGCATAGTTTGCAGCTTTGTGGCCAAAATTAGAACAACAATAACAGTAACCATAGAAACAACTTTGGTACCCGAATCTTGGTTGTCTTCCCATTTGTTGACTTTGTTTTTGAGCAATCCTTGGTTGATAATTCTGATCTGAATTTTTTATTATGTTACTTGTTTCATCTCCTTTTGTTTGCACAGTATGTTCTCATTCTGACTATTTACTGCTTGAACCTTCTTCATATCCAATACCTATTTTTAACCTTGGGGACCTTTTCTTACTCAGAATGTTGTTTAGTTCTTTTGAGGCTTTAATACTTGACATATTTTGGTGATATAGAGCTTGGAATTTCCCCAATTGTTTCTTAGTTGTCACTACGTCTTATTCCAAAGCTTCACATCTATTTTTCCCTTCTGTTAATTGTCGTCTTAGAATATCTTCTATTTTCTTTGCCTCTTCTAACTCCAATTTTAACAGGGAAATATCTTCACTTGGTTCTTTACCATTCTTTTCAAATGGTATCAATAATTGTTTTTGTTTCCTCTTCTTTAGTCTGAGTCTTTCAATCTCCTCCAAAGAACTGATTAGTTCACCTTCCATATCAACCATAGCTTCTTCAACATTCAAGTCACTTCCTATATATTCATTTCCAAAATCTACTATGGATATAAACATAAAGTTATTCAATTCATCTTCACCAGATGAATCGCTTTCTGTTTCTTCTGAAGAATCAACATCATTTACACACACGATTTTCTTTTTATCTTTAGCCTCTTTATTGTATTTATTGATTGTATAGATTTCTTCATCACCATAAGTCTGCGTCTTTTGCTTGTGGGGACATTTATATGAAAAATGGCCTATTTTACCACAATTAAAACATTTAAAGGGCACATTTCCTTTGTATTTACCTGATCCTTTCTTCAGCCTCCTTACAAATTTTTCCTTAGCCACACCTATTTCAGAATCAATGTTCTTATCTTCTTTAAAGGATGCTTCTCTAGTGGTGGATTTTTATTTACCAATCCTCATTTCATTGGTTGTCAGAACACCTAGGAGTTGGTCAATAGTAAGAGTTTTAAGATCACTCAATTCTTCTATTGCATAAACTTTGGGATTAAATATTTCATGCAAAGATCTTAAAATTTTTTGAACTAAATATGCTTCATCAATGTTTTCACCAAGACCCTTCATAGCATTCACAGTCTCTTCTAATCTTAAGAAATATTTACTAAAATTCTCATCCTCTTTCATCTTTAGCTGTTCAAATTTTAGTCTATATGTTTGTTGTTTGGAATCCTTTACTTTCTCATTTCCTTCATAACTTCTTACAAGTTTATCCCACATCTCTTAGATAGATTCAAGATGCATCACCTTAACAAACTCAGCCTATGCAAGACCACTCAGGATAGCATTCATTGATTTTGCATTAAAACTAAATCCCAACTTGTCATCTCTGGAGGCTAGCGCAATTGGATTTACATAGACAATGCCTACTACATCCCAAACATCAGCACCTAAGGACATTATATAGGTTCTCATTCTAACCTTCCAAAAGGAAACATTTGTTCCATCAAACAGAGGAACCTTATTGGATGAAGTCCCTTCACAACTTGTCATGTTTAAGCTTACAAATCTACCTTTAAATAAAAGGAACCCGCTATGATACCAATTGTTGAGATTATTCAAATAACTTAAAGGGAGGGGGGTGAATCAATTATTTCTAAAGCTTAAACCATTTTCAACGTTTAAAACATTATTACTTATTACATATTTACAGTTATGATAATGCAACAAGTATAACAGAAATAATGATTATCATCAATCACACAAACATGATAGAGACAGACAAATATTCATATTTATTTGAGCACCTACTCAAATGAGGCTGCAACCTATGTTTACAAATTCCTTCTAGTGGAGAGCACCAACCCTCATGCTTTTCTAGCACCCACTAAAATACCATTCTCTAGATACAACTGGGTGGAAGCACCAACTTCCACTTGTACAGGCTCCAACTTGTACATAGAAGACAACATGTTTTTCCTAGCACCACC
>LPNX010534214.1:99183-154564 GCA_001517045.1 Pseudotsuga menziesii | reverse complement strand
AAAAAACCTTTATTCATTGAATAACATGAACTGCTCAAAAGAGCTTACATCATTGCATTGTTCGTTAAGCTCATAAGAGCTTACAACACTGCATTGTATAAGTGCATCAATGCTCATCCATAACATTTTTACATCAATTGCTCGCAGAGCTTTCAAAATTCCTCAGCTTTACATCTGCTGTGCATATCTTTTGGAACAAAAATGTTCTTTTTATCAAATTTGTCTATGCGTTCCAAGAATCTGCCCAAGCCTCGACCTTCATTCCCTTCATGTCGCACCTCTGTGTCCCTGCCTTTTGTGCACAGGGTACTATGTCTCTTTTATCCAAAACAATCTTTGATTTTTGGCTACGCATTCTTCTTTTTTCCTATGAGCCCTCTCAATATTTTCTTGCATTTAGCCAAAACATTCTTTGTTTTACTGTTCCTTACAAAAAAGGGGTATCATATTACAATTTCTTTCCTTTCTATATCATTTCAAATCTGAGAGTTGAAGTTACTTCTGTTGTTTCCTCAATCTCCATTAATCTCGGTTGGTAAGCCAGAGCCTGTTTGGAGAGGGAGTCCTCTTCTTCATTCAACTCTTGATATATGTGCACAAATGAGATCCTTCTGAACATTGCTTTCATATTCTGGATTTCTGTAAGTAAGTGCTGTAAATAAGGTACACATATATTATTCCTTCCATTATCCCAATCTATCACAACTTTAGAATCCCTGAATATATGAATGTCCTGAATCGGATTTCCATGTGCCACTTTCAAAGTAGCCCATAATGATGACAGTTCGGCCCTGCTATTGGTTGCTTGGCCCATAACATATTTTACCAACATCTTTCTCTTTGCTGTGAAATGAATGACTACTCCAGCCCCTCCCAATGGATATATATATAATTCTGAACATAAAGAAAACAATTACTAGTACTAATTACCTTAAATATCATATACATTTTTTTAAGAATATGGTATAAAATAAAACTATTTTATTTTATAGTTAAAATTGGGAAAAAAAGTAGTTTACATTTTTTATGTTTTTAATTTAATTTTAAATAATTTAAAAGATCAATGAATTTTTTTCTCCAAACTGAGTTTTTATTAATTTTGGAAGATATGGATCATGCTTGAGATGACTTAGACTAAGCACCTATGCAACGCTTGCCTTTGAGCGTAATCATTGCAATGTGCACTTGTCTTTGGTTCTCAAGCAAGAGCTCTCTTCGGTGGCTTTATGGTCGCACATGGTGGAGGGGGGGAAGGGGCCCTCTCAACCACATATGGTCCCTGCAGCCTCACCATAGATTCAAGTAGATCAGGACCAGCTTTTTCATGAGCAAAGATATTGGTCGATCACGTGCGGGGTGGGGTGGGGGGGGTGCATGGGCCCCTCCCAATCACATCTAGTCCCTACAGCCTCACCATGTATTCAAGAAGATATAGAACTATTATGTCTTGACCAAATAGATCCTCCGGTCGTGAACAAGTCAAAGAAACTGTCATGGAATGAGGGTCATAATTCTACAACTCGTATGGACTCTTCCTTAGAAATTAGATCAAGATTTGATCCAGACAAAGAGGACTTCACTTGGGCATCGATATGGATCCATCTCTACTCTTTTACCTAGGATTATTGGGATGCAAAAACTCTGAGCGATATCGACAACTCCCTTGGATACATTGTCAAAGTGGTTAATCAGAAACTGACGAGCAAATACACCTCCTATGCTAGAATATGCGTCTACGTGCACATAGAGAAAACCCTACCAGATTCAATCCGCCTGGTGCACCAAGACGTCGAAGGGATCCAATAAATGGATTATGACATGTACCTTTATGTTGTAGGAAATGTCACAAGCATGGATATTTATACAGAGATTGCCCCCTCAACGCCCCTCATGCAACAAATAAGCCTAATGACACTAATCAGGAGGGATTGAAGAAAGTCCCAATGAGAAAAGGCCAAGATAGGAAAACCCTAGTGGTGAATAAAGAGGAAGAAATTTCAACTAGCAACAAATACGAAGCTTTAAGATCCCAGCCGGATCAAGTTTTGGAACCTCCCATGGAGTAATAACCCACCTCAAAAAAGTTGCATGGTGAGTCATTTATTGAACTGCATGCACTCTCAGAATCAACTCTGGTTCCTTCCCAACCGGAAGGATCAAAGGGGGAGCTCGGATCCAACCTCTCTAGCAATTCCCCCTTGAATGATCTGATGCAAACCTCCTCCTCTATGGGCATGGAAATGCAAATGGATGATGATATGAGTGATATAGTGATCGGGGATTTAGATCTACAAGCCTTGGAGGAAGCATGCAAATGTGGGCCTTCAAATCTATTCCACCCAATAAAATTGAACTCCTAATGGATTCCCTTCTCAAATTCAACACGAATATCAATCTTGGTAGCTAGAATGCTCCCCTGAACTTACGGAAAACCATGAAGGACATCAAAAAGAATCATAGAAAAATAAATCTGCAATGACTTAATGTGCTTGGTACCAAACTGGTGGAGTCAGGGAAATACGCCTAACTAATTGATTTCTTTCAACCCAATCTTCTGGGTTCCTCATGAAGCCAATTTCATGGAATATTAGGGGCATAAACAACCCCTCCAAGCATAAAATGATTCGAAGGAAAATTATTCAATAAAAACTAGTTGTTCTTTTCATGTACGAAATTAAATGTACATGTACACTTCTGGAAACACTCCTAAGAAATATTTGGAAAGGTATTCAAGTCACAGCGGTGGATGTTTTTGGTGCTTCAGGGGGGATGTCGATTGCTTGGAACCCTCAAAGATCATCATTCATTATTTTTTTGCTATTGCTAACACCATCTTTGCCTCCTTTGATCTTGTAGGAACTTTCTGTTGGGGACATCTAATGAATATATATTAAACTTAGTCTCTGGAGTCAAAGTCCCTCTTGCTTGATTACCTTTAGCAGACCCTGCAAACAACCCCTCCTTAGCCTTGGAATCTAGGGGGGAATTTAACATGATCACCTCGTCGAGGGAGAAGAAAGGTGGCATCACATTCTTTCCTAGGAGGATCACTGTAATCTTGTGGATCTAGAGACTGGAAATGGACTCTTTACTTGGAACAATAAGAGGGGTGGCTCTAATCAAACCCTCTCAAGAGTGGATAGGTTTATTGTCTCTGACAAAATTGCAAGCTCCGAGGGATTGGTAGATGATTCCATTATACCTTATGCTGGTTCTAACCATTGGCCAATCTATCTAGTTTGGCACAATATTGATGGATCTTATACTCGTCTCCCTTTTAGGATTGAATTTTTTTAACTTTATCATCCTAATTTCCTGGATTCTATTCAAAGTTGGTAGCCTCAATTTCAGATCTCAAGGAAGTCAATAATGTACATATTTAAAAAAAGAACTCAAACTCTTTAAGACACATTTGAAAAAATGGAACAAGGATAGCTTTGGTAACATATTTCATTCCAAAACTCACATGAAAAACAAAATGGAGGATCTTCATCAAAGATGTATCACCAAAGGCAGATCAGCAGACAAAAATCAAATAAAACTAACTCTTTCAACCCGGATCGAAGAGAGATGTAAGGAGGAAACCCTCTAGAAACAAAAGTCCAAAGTATCCTAGCTAAAATAAGGGGAAAGGAATACAACCTTTTTCCACACATCCACCATACATCATCTGAAACGAGAGAGAGGATCAAAACAATGGAAGAAATAGAGTGATAAATATTCACCTTCTACAAACCCTCCTCTTGGAATCTGATAAACAAATATTTGAAGCAATATCCAAGGTTCTGGAGATGATTCCCCCACTAATCACAGAGGATCACAACAAAACACTAATGCGACCCATTTAAGAAGATGAGGTGGAAGATGACTATTGTACAGGAATAAACACCTTATAACTGAAGGTCTGGGGTTACCAACATACTCGTAAAACTTGCAGGCAATCGACTCTAGAGTACAGAAAAGGAAATAAGAGGATAGAAAAGACTCACCCGATACACGACGGTTGATCCTAGCTTTGTCCTCTTCCGCTCTGCTTCTTCTCCAAAGCCTTCAGGGATGCTTCTCCTTCACCTATCAAAAGCAAATCCTCCAAATGCAAGATGATACATGTATATAAGACAGGTTAGATAAATCATATACAGAGTGCTTAATCATAAGTATTCATCAAACCATAATACATGAAAGATATTCTGGACACATATGGAAGAAGGATTCTCTTTATTAACAATAGTTAATGAGTTCAGATTACAACCCAACACCTGAGACAAGGACTCCTCTGCAACCAAAGGATTCTGAGTTCCACTGCTCCAAAGACTTCTAAATAGACTCCACCAGCATAACTTTGCTCTCCAAGTATGATTGATTAATACCCTCCCAAGGCCTTTATTTATACTTAGTGAAATAAGGTAGTTTCGAGGGTTGAGGAGGTTGAGACCATTAAGATAGTTATAGTTAAGGGCTTAACAAATCTTAGATAATCGTGATTTATTATTTTTAATGTCAAAGGAAGGTGTACGCGGGTGTTAATACAAGCAACTCGTGTATGACACGCGAGTTTCTCTAAGGGGAACCTGCGTACAAATCTGTACGCGAGATGCAATTACCGATACTCGCGTACAACACGCGATATGCTTTAATAAAAGGCGCATATATACGTGAGTTGCATATAGGAAGAGGCGCGTACAACACTTGACATATTTAAAGGTAAAAATAACCAGCTGGATGGATGATAAATGTAGTTCATAATATTCCCATCTATAGTGTTTTAGGCAACCTTCAATCCATAAATGTCCTTTTGTGTGCTAACATAGAGAATGTCGGCACTCGGATGGAGAAGTGCCATTCAGGTGGATAACAGATGCCCCCTAATGTGTGAGGTCAGAGGGAAACGATGGCCAAAATACATTATAATCTTTATCTTTGGAGAACTCAGAAATCCAATGGAGCAAAGATAGTACCTGAAACAAATACATAATAATGTCATATACAAAGTCATATCTAAGGATGCTATGTTCAATATACTGGAACACTAGCTCCTTTACAATATTTGAGTACATCATATGATACGGGTATTAAACCACGTATATTACAAAGGTTGATCGAAGCCACAATATACAATAATGATGAGTCTTCAAAGATCGGGAAGCTGTGTACATGAATAGAACATAATATTACACAACTTAGTGCATAGGTGAGGAACCAAGGTCTTCATAAACTATCCCAAAGAACCAGTACAATCCAAGCCATGTGAATAAAGGCAGGTTGAAGTCGAACATGGAAAGGATTCAACAATTTGTCAATGAATAAGTAATAATTAACAACTGAAGCAAATGAATTCACCAATGATGAAAGTGAATCCTGAGGTACGATCGTCAAAACTCTAGGTCTTCATCATCAGGAAGTACTGAAACAAAACCATGCTGTGATAGGGAAGGCAATATATCCTCCAATGGATCACAAGGGTGACTAGGAACTGGGTAAAAGAAGGGAGACATAATAGATAATAGATATAACAATGATGGGATCAGGATAAAGATCAAACATTGGGTTGAATCCTTGAACAATAAGCACGACACAGAGATGACCCATGGCAGCATTTTACTCATAGACATAACAACTAGACTTATCTGATATGTAGGAGACATGATCAGATTCCCCAGGTATAACGGACAAGAGGAGGAGTAGGAAACTCAAAGTAATATCTGAAAGAAAAGTGAACACTAAGACATGGGTATCGGAAAAAACAGAGAGTGCTATGTTCAAGGATGACATGCTGCCACTACTGAAAACAAGAGAAAACTTCTTCCTTACCTTCCCTGTTAAATTTTAATGAGTCCAGGAAAGTCAACTCGGATCCCTCTTCATTTTTTAACAAGCCTTAAGAGACAGGAAAATAATGCTTGATAGTGTCACTGATTCGTGGATTTAATGAGCCCAAACTAGTACATGCTCAATTGGTGTTTTCACATTTAGAGAGTTTGAAAACTCCAAAGAAGACTTCGGGGGGGTCTTTTTTCATCCAATTTAGTCTCTTGAGGCCGAAAAAGTAAAAAACATACCACAGAAGAACTCTCTTAAATTTCGTATAAGAAAAGGTGAACCTTTTTCGTACTTAGTCAGGGAGGTCCGAAAAAGGTTAAATTACCACCTACCCAACGTTCGTTCCAAAACAACATAAAATAGCTTGAGTTTTACGAGTGTGAAGGAAATCAAGATCAATCGGAAAGATCCATTTGATTACGAGAAATGGGGCTTACAATAATAAACTCGTTGCTTTGTTCTTAAGTGTTTAACGAGCATGACAAAGACACAAAGTACACTGGGAATCTTTTTCATGTTTAGGTCCAGAGCACGAAAAAGAGAAAACTAAGCTCAAACCGGGTGTTCCTTTTTCGTAAATTTAGTCCCTCATGTCTAGAAAAGTGATAAACCTATGCCTGAGAATACTCTTCTCAATTCAAAAATAGAAAAGAGAGGGATCCTTTCTCGTATTATTCTGCATGGTCCAAGAAAGAGATAACCTACCACCAATGCGGATGCCCGTTCACATATTCTTAACGAGCTTGAACGGATGAGTTAACTCGACAGTCAAGTCTGTTTTGAAGGTGTCAGACCTGGGCCTAAAGAAACTCCATAAGGACGAGGAGTCCTATAAAGGGATAGCTTGTAAAATGAGATTCCAAAGAAGCTCTATTTGGCATGAAAAATAACTAAAAGGATACCCCTGTACCTGAAACAATTGCGACATGAGTATCAAAGAACATCATAGGTTTTAAAGGAAGATACTCATGAAAAAAGGGTCCTATCCACGAAAGAACAATGGTAAAAACACAGAACTAATGGTTTATAATACCATAGTCCGTGGAAAAATGTTGATTGCTAAGGTTAATGTGGATTGAATATAGATGCCAAAAATGTATTGGAAATGACAAAACCACCCTATGGGAGCAAAAAACACTTTATAATGATGAAAAACCTGTTTCAAGGAAAAAAGAAATATGGTATTAGTTAAGTAGATTTCAAACTATAGGAAAAAACCCACTTTGAGAAATAAAATTTCTATAAATAGTTCAAAATCAAAACAAAACTCACCATTTGAATTTTTAGCCATAAAAAGAAAGTTTTTACCTCTACCTTCATTCGATCGTTGTGGACAATCTAGTGGACGAAATCAAATTCCGCAAGTTGCAGGTAAGCCTATACCCTGAGCTCTTCATTTTGATCCTAGCAATTATTAATTTTGAGTCCCAATTTCATAATTAAAAGCATCCTAAATCATGTCATGACGCGTACACGGGTTCACAGTGTAAAGACTCACGTACACGCATTCTGAATGTGGGTTGTCTATAGAGACAGCTGCGTACAGTACGCAACATGTCTAACTAGATAATTGCGTGAAGGATAAAAAGCTAAATATTGTCAATTTTTTTTGAAAATTTATATGAAATTAATGAATCAAATTACTTGTTTTGCTAGGTGTGAAGATGGTACTGGAATGGAGGGAACGAGAACATGAAACAATGGACCAAGAAGCGCTCGAAAGTGCACCCACCATACATGCATTGCGAACGAGTGGGATATTAAAGTTCTTTTGCACATCACCCATGCAGGCCAATGTCTGCCTATTAGAGTTCATGATAAATTATTAGGATAATGATTTGGGGATGTTCAACCTACAGGGTGAGACTTTGGAGATTACTACTAAGGACATGTATTTCATTATCGGTCTGTCATGACGAGGAGCACCAGTCAACTTAGAGAGCACCGGCAGAGGCAATGACCCTTTAAGTGTCCAAAACTATATAGATGTGTTTTGCACACTAGGTACCCAAAAGAGAGGGAGTTGTGTCCCTGTTGCACATATCCGTGACTTTACACTACAGGTACTTACGAGCACCATCGTGAGGATTGCAAGATCCTCTTCCGATTACACTTGGCTACATGGAACCAAATGAGGTTGGCAATAGATTGTTTGCATGGTGCGCTCTATGATTGGTGTTCGGGAGTTGTCCCGATCATGAAAAGACAACTTTTCGATTGCAAGAGAGGAAGGCGAAATAACTTTGGTTATTCTAGCATATTGGTTGCCTTCTTCGAGAGAGAGTACCAGGGTTGAGCCCCGCCATACCTCTACCAGTCCGATCTCCATGTTAGCCAAGGCTGAGCAGATGGGGAGATATCTTCCTCCGTCATGGAGGAGGAGAGACAGTGCATAGTGTATACGATGATGATTTCTATATTTGGTGGGAGCAACAGCTACCGGCACTAGAATAGTTTCCATATGCCGACATGGATTTTCGAGGTGAGCCAGACCTTGTCCTCCCTCCAGGAGGAGCATGGGGAGAGCTAGGTAAACAATTTTTAATTTTTTTAACATTTTAAATTTTTTTTATGAATTTTAAAATGATAGTTATATACATATGTACAAGTCTTAATCCTATAAATGTGTCAAAATGCAGATATTTGACCAGTCCGCCCTGAGGGGCATCCACGCATGTTTGTTCATCCTGTCATAGGCGAAGATCCATGGCTGATCATGGTTCTAGAGGGGAATTTGGATAGGCTGACCCAAAGAGTTCCCACCTTGCGGATAGAGCATATCCCAACCGCCATGCAGGAGTTCGTTGTTGGGGTCCCACTGGTATGGTTACACCTTTTCAGGTGAGTGGCTAGAGCGGTGCTTGTATACATAGATGCCGTGGAGGTTTCCGAAGCCGAAGAGGCTGAGGAAGCCAAAGTATGGAGAGACCATGGGGACCAAGGTGGTCCAAGTGACCAAGGTGGTCCTGCTTAGATCGAGGACATTTTGATGGANTATATATATATATTGTTGTTGTTGTCGGTTTATTTACAAGTGTATTTTATGTGCATGTTGTATAATTTTATGAAATATGTGTTAGATGCCAATATAAAATGTAATTAGCATATGCATCAGTCAATGAATTCTGATTCTGTGGAATGTGATTGAATATAATAACTTCAAAATTTCTTTCCAAAAACCGAATTTACATGAACTAATGTAATAGAATAGGATTTCGTACCTGATAAGCTCGATTGAGCTGAGAGACCACCAACTGAGTGTCTAAATGAACCTCGAGCTGGGTGATACCATGTGACAAAGCATCCCATAGAAGCTCAATTACAGCCCTATACTCAGCAACATTATTAGAAGCAGGACCTAAACAAGCGCCTCCTGCGGCAACTAGTTGTCCTGAGGGAGAGTAAATGACCCATGTTGCTGAAGCTAGATTACAAGTATGGTGACTGGCGCCATCAACGAACCCTATATACCTTTTAGAAGACATCTGCAACAACCAGCAGATGGTATAAAAAACAAAAATGACAACCTAATGTACATTAAAAATACATACAATAAAAATACAAGAAAAAGTGCTAAGCCTAAGAATAGTACTTCTTCAGGTAGAGCCCATTTCTAGGCTCGGGCAGCTTGTTCCCATCAAAATAAACTAACTCATATGCGCCCTTCTTCAAGACTTTTGACACGACATAAGGTCCTAACCACATGGCCTTGAATTTTCCTGCCCCCAAGGGTTATTTGTCTTGGTCCCAAAGCAAGACAAGTTCCCCCTCAGAGAAAACCTGAGGTTTGACCGATTTATCATATTGAGTTTTGACCCTATTCTTGTGAGCTTGATTAGCAGTCAGCGCATCTCTAGGCTATTCATCAAGGTGTTCTAAATGTACCAGACATTTCTCAAGCTCTGTCGTATCAGGTAACACATGAATAGCTATCTTTAAAGACGGGATTTCACACTCAATCGGAGTAATTGCTTCCACTCCATGAATGAGTTGGAAATGGGAGAAACCCATAGCAGTTTTTACATTAGTTCGGTAGGACCACAGAGCAGGATATAGCATGATGTACTAGTTAGAATGGGCTGCATCGATTGTACGTTTAAGGATAGTCTTTAAAGTCTTGTTTACAGCCTCAACCTGACCGTTTGCTTGTGGATAGTACGAAGATGAATGTTCTTGTCTGAACCCAAGCATAGTGGTCAGTTCCATCATCATGCTATTTTGGAAATGACTTCCATTGTCAGTGACAATCACTTTGGGTATACCGAACCGTGCTATAATCTGATTGAATATGAAGAAAGCTGTTGTTTCCCCGTCAGCTTTAAAATTAGGCATTGCCTCTGCCCATTTCGTAAAATAGCCAACAACAACAATGATGTATTTATGCCCCCTAGCCGAGGCTGGGTTGCATGTCACGTAATCAATCCCCCATTTCATGAAGGGGCCTACCGAGACAACGGGAAATAACAGAGCAGGATGTGACCGCATTTTCCTGGTGTAAAGATGACAAGGGTGATAGCGCTTTACTGCTTCCACACAATCTTTGAAGATCATGGGCCAGAAATAACCCACACGTAGTATCTTCTAGGCCGTTGCTAACCCAGATAAATGACCCCCACAGGCTCCACTGTGGGAATCATTTAGGACAATATCCGCCTCCTCATGGGTAAGGCATCGACGCAAAATGGAATCTACCCCTCTTCGATATAATGTATCTCCTATGATGAGGTAGTTCTTAGCATGAAGGTGTAATTTACATCGTTCCTCCCGTGAGGAAGCTGCAGGATACTTCAAAGTCTAGAGAAATATAAGAATATCCCCATACCAAGGATTAGAGGTGGATATCAAGAAGATGTGCTCATCTGGGAATGAGTCATCTTCAACAGCTACATCTTTTTCAGTAGGAAATTCTGCTATAAGTTCAGCAAAAACTAAGGACTTATTAGACTTAGTAGACTGAAAATCCAATTCAAAATCGTGAAGAATGACTATCCATTTGTTAAATTTTCCTCCAACAATCCATCGGGATAAAACATATTGAAACGGATTAACATCCGCCACTATTGTTGTTGTCCTCAATAAAATGTAGTGACGTAACCTCTGAACAGCATAAATAGTTGCTAAGGATAATTTCTCAATGTGGGAGTATCTAAGTTCAGGTCCTGCCAAAGCATGGCTAAGATAATAAATGGCATGCTCTACAAGCTTATCATCCTCCTGGACTAGTACTACCCCAATGGTCGACTCAGACGCGGCCAGATATAAAATAAAATCCCTAGAATAATCTGGCGGATGCAATAAAGGTGCCGACAACAAAGCTTTTTTCAATGCCTCGAAAGCAAGTTGTGCGGTTTCATCCCATACAAATGGGGTGTCCTATTTGAGCAGGCACATGAAACCCTTCGTAATCTTGGCATAGTTAACAATAAAACATTGAAGAAAATTAGGCTTTCCTTGTAGGCTTTGAAGTTGCCTGATAGAACGAGGAGGAGGCAGATTTACAATGGCCTCAACTTTTAATGGATCCACCTGGATGCCTCTCCTAGAGACAATGAACCCGAGCAATATTCCTGACTCGACACAGAATACACACTTGTGGGGATTCAAGCGGATTTTATAATGTCTGTATCTTTCAAATATCAACTGTAAATGATTTGGATGTTGGATCCTTTTATGAGAATGTGCAGGAAAATCATCGAGGTATGGTTCGACAATGGATTTAATATCATGGAAGGAAAAGTTCATAGCCCGTTGAAAGGTTGCCCTAGCATTTTTCAATCCAAAGGGCATTTTATTGTACGCAAAGGTACCCCAAGGACAAATGAAAGTAGTTTTATGTTGGTATTTTGGTTTTATTTGAATTTGATTGTATCTGGAGAAACCATCCATAAACGAGAACACCTCACTTCCCACACAAGCATCTATAATCTGGTCTATAAATGGCGTGGGATAGTTATCCTTAGGACAGGCTTTATTCAAATCTCTAAAGTCAGTACATAAGCGAATAGTCCCTTGCTTCTTATCGACAGGAATAGGGTTGGATACCCATTCTGTTATAGCTATGGGATAGATAAAACCAGCCTTCAACAGCTTTTCAACTTCAGCCTTTACAACCACCGCTTTGCGCGGGTTAACGGGTCTTAACTTTTGTCAAACCGGTTTGGCATCAGGATATGTTCAGATTTCGTGTTCAACAATCGATGGATCTATGCCTGGCATCTCCTCATATGACTAGGCAAAGACATCGTGGAATTCCTTAAACAGGGCAGTATAGATAGAATCTCTTCAGGAGATAAATTTGCACCTATGTATATGTTTTCCACGACATCAGGGTTTACAGAGATGTTAATAGGTATGGTGGTAGAAATATTTGCCATATTCCCCTCGGCAAACATTCCTTCCCTAGGTAAGGGATTGATAGGGATATCAACATCTTTTGACAGTCTCAAACGAAACTCTTGATTTTCTATTCTGCTTAGTTCTGGAAGAAAATAGGATCGATGGTGAAGATCCTCACAACTCTTACCACATCCACTCATAGCTTCCAAAATGGCTTCATCAGAAGGTAAAACCATGTCTAAACAATCTATAGAGTGTGAAGAGTTTTCCGCCCATGCAGGCAAATAGACTTCTTCCAGATCTTCTGAGACTGTTAGAGGATTTGGAATGGGATCAACAGTGCCTTGAGTGATGGCTTGATAAGCTACCTCCACTGCCGATAAGGGCACCTCTGGTTTGTGGGGGGACAGGAGAACCCAAGGATCGGTCCTATCAACAACCGTAGCTATGGACCTCCCCACACTAGTAGAACCAATGTAATTAACCGGGGCTGGAAGATCAAATGTGCCCATCAATGATGTATACATTCCCACCCCCAAGCTCTGTGCAGCAGGTTTGACTTGATCAACCAATGGCACAGTGGACTCATTAGACTCTAAGTGGCCCTTTCGAGTATAATCAAGTTGATCAATAGTAAATAACTTTCCCTCATGTGGAAAAACTACTACACGAAAAATGACCAACGCAATAGCGGACATCGCATAAGTCCAGTTTCTTCCCAGAAGCAGATTATAGTCCAAAGGAGAATCAATCACTTCTACCTCAACAGACACTACTTTGCCTGCCAGCTTAATTTGAAAATTCGGCAGGATACCATGTGGACGGAAGGAACTTCCATCAAAAGCAGTAAGTAGAGTGTTTGATGGGACCAACTCTGGGGATCCGAGAGCTTTCCAATAGGTCAAGGACATAACGCATGTAGAAGCACCCTCATCAACAACTACCTGTCCAATGGTCTTTCCACCATGGATGACATCTATTGATAAGGATACATGGTAAGGTAGGCAAATTTTAACATCAGAAAAATGAAATTTTGCCATGAGACTCGATGAGTCCATGCTGCCTAAAGCTGCTAAGAGGGAATCCCGCTGAGCGGGACAACTCTGTAGCACCTCTAAAGCTGACATTGCACATGGGGTTTGGGCTAAATATTCAACCACAGAGTAGTTTGAAGCAACTCTAGCATTAGGGTTATGCAAGGTCTTCTTGAAAACACCTTTCAGTATTTTCGACATATTTTCAGCAGGTTTCTCTATCGTGAGAGGGTTAGAAGTTTCATCTATAGCTTTACCCTTCTTAGAAGTCTCTTTCTCATAATTTTTGTTCCTAGTATGTAACAAAGTCAAAGATCGAACCATGTTGATATAGTTTGGGTCAGGGACATTTTGAGTGCCCCGTGCTACATTAGAAGCTGAAGCAGAGTTCTGTCCTTGGGGAAAAGGATCCTTCAGGATAGCCAGTTGTTGAGCTTTAAGCAGCTTTTGGGCTTGTTCCATAAGGGGACAAAGGTGAGTAAGGTGGTCCTCATGGAAAAACTTGCACGAGAACTTAACCTTCTTCTTTTCTTTCTTTCCCCCATCAGCATTATTCACGGGCTTCTGTTTGTTTTGGTTTCGCTCTCCTTTCTTTCCTCTCTTTTTCTTCCCACCGGGCTGCTGAATATGCCCATATATAGTGTTTTAGGCAACCTTCAATCCATAAATGTACTTTTGTGTGACAACATAGAGAATGTTGGCACTCAGACAGAGAAGTGCCATTCAGGTGGATAACAATGACCTACCCCAAATGCAAAAGGATAAGGCACCTATCCTAGATGATTTCATGATTAATTTCTTTCATTTCGGTGGGATTTTCCTTAAAAGGGAGGTCTACAACTTGGTAGAAAAATATTGCCACGAGGAATGGGTTATATTGGCTCTTAATGCTACTTTCCTTACCTTAATCCCCAAGGCAAAAAATGATGCTACGCTTGGTAAGTTACGTCCCATATCCATTTGTAATGTCATTTACAAAATCATCTCCAAAGTTATAACCAATCGCCTCAAAATCTTGCTTCCTCTTCTTATTCCCCCCTGAGTATACTGTATATGTCAAAGGACATCAAATCCTATATGGATAATATCATCCATGAGGTGACCCATTCACTTAAAATCCTTAAAAAACTGGGCATGTTACTCAATCTCGACCTCTCAAAAGATTTCAATAAACTTAGCTGGAATTACATTGAAAAATTACTTCTTGTTTTCGGTTTTTTTCTCTCTTGGACTCAGTGGGTGCTCTCTCTCATCGTGAATCCTCTCTTTTCTATCTCGATAAATGGTTCCCCTTCTTCTCCCTTCACCCATTCTAGATGTATTAGATAAGGGGATCCACTATCCCATTTCCTTTTTATCCTTATGGCTGAAGGCCTAGGTATAATTCTAAAGCATAACATATCCATGGGAAATATGAGAGGCCTCTCCATCCATGATAGCTCTCCTATCTCTTACCAACAATTTGTAGATGGAAACCTCTTAATGGGTCATCCCTTGGTCCAAGAGACTCGCTCTCTTCATGAAATCCTCAAAACCTTTTCTAAATCCTCTGGCACTTCAATTAATAAGGACAAATCCCAAATATTCTTCTTCAACACCCCTATCATCACCCAAAAAAATATCTCAAGAATTCTGAGCTTCACCATCTCTTCCCTACCCATTCTTTTCACTCCCTAATGGGTCTTGAAAGCCATCTGTTCTCTCTAGTGACATTTCTTTTGGGAGGGGACAAGAATCATCCCAAATGGGCCCTCATGAAATGGGACAAGGTTTATCTTCTTAAATCCATTGGCGGCCTTGGACTATGAGATCCAAGCATCAATTACACGATCCTCAGTGCCAAAATATGGTGGAATTCGGCCTCCATCAATTCTAAGCTATGGGATCAACTATGGAATCCTAAATATGTAGAAGGATGGGATCAACATGAGCTCATAATATTTTCTCTTAACCCTCAGGGAACCCTCATTTGGAACGTCACCAATCAACAAAACGATCTCAACCAAAACCACAACTTCTGGGAACTTCAGGATGGTACATCAACTTACTTTTGGAACGACTCTTGGAAGCAGCTCCCAAGCATTTCCAGTATCTTCAGGTCTCCAGATATGAAATAGGGTTTTCAAAGCTCCATTCACATCAAAGTATCTAATTTTTTGGTACGACAATCCCTCCTCCAATTATTACACTTGGAAAGACTTGGAAAATTGGCCGACACAACTATCCTTCGATTCCTTTTGCCTCATCCAAGGGGAGCTTAGGAATCACAGAATTAATTAAGATAAAGGAAAATATATTCTCATATGGGGGCACAAACGCAAAGTCTCTTTCAACTACAAGGAAGCTTATTACCTCACCCTCATTTCTAGTATTTGCGATTTGAATCCTAACTGGAAAAAAATTTGGAACCGCAAAACTTAGCCCAGGATCCACACTTTCCTTTGGCTCTTATGACATCGACACACCCTCGCGTGGGACAACATTGTCAAGAGATGGAGATGTTTCATAGAGCCTTCTCGATGCATTTTGTGTCACTAGCAAGAAGAAACCATCGACCACTGGTTTGATTCTTAACAATTCTCCAGTTAGCTTTGGGACAAGGTTGCAAATAACTATCGTAGGTTGCATCGAATTAATGGTAATGTGGCCCTCACACTGGATCGTTGTATGAATCAATTCTTTCACAATCCTTTTCTCAATATGTTATGGAAGCTTATTCTTGGATTTATACTTTGGAAAATATGGAAAAAAAGAATCCATCACATCTTTTACAATCAATGTCGCCATAGGACTTGGTATGGATACTTTTCAGTATCACATTCGAGGGACTCTCTCTCTCTCCACCCCTGTACGAAAGAATACCTTAGATCCAATCCATTTGAATCCAATATTCTGAAATTTTGGAACATCCACTCTTTCCACACATTGTATCCCCCCCTTGTGTTCGTATCCCTTCTACCAGCCCCAACATGTGGATTCCACCCGCTCCCAGTTTCATTAAATGCAATTTTTATGGCACCTCAAAGGACAATCCTGGCCAAGCTAGAAATGGGGGAGTTTTCGGAGATTCCATGGGTCAAATATTAAAAATATTCTACAATTCCTTGGGCATAAACAACAATAATGCGACCGAAATTTCAACACTTCTCTTTTGGATACAACTTGCTAAACTCTAAAAGCTCTTCCCTGTAATCCTAGAGGGAGACTTGAAGTTTATCATATATCTAGCTACCTAAATTTGGAATGGAGCTCCAACATCCAAACTTGCACCAAGTTTCTGACTTTATTTCCTCCTATTATCCCTAAAGTTGAACCTAGACTACGGGATTCAAGCTTAAGGAAATCTTTGTTCAAAAATTCATAAATCAAATGAAATCAAATTGAAAACACAGGCTGGTATCAAACTAGGGAAAATGGAACTTCCCAGCATTAGAAGGAACTATGCTAGTATAATTGTTTGTACAGATTACACAATTCTGGTATGAAATCAAAAGTTTTGAAAAACATCACACAATTTACAATAAAGAAAGCTGGTATATGTCACAGATTGGTAAATACAAGTATTTATAAAAAGATCAAAGCATTAAAATGACAGGCTGGTATGAATCAGAGCAGTAAGAGAATTCAACAGATGCTGTATAACATGGAGTCAATCAAAAAGTTCAATATCTAGTCACTATGATCATAAATCATGAAGTGAAACTGTCAATGTTTATAAGAATAAAAGATAACTGTCTTCACACGATAAGAGTTATTGCAATGGAATATGAATGACCATATACATAACAGAATTATCAGAAAGACAATTTATATAACACAAGGGAAAATCATCATCATGTTCATTTAGAAATAGAAAACGTGCATTAGGCTATTTTTTCCACGATGACCACAAGTACTCATTACATGAACGGTTTCAATTTTGAAATGACAACACCTGTGTTCTTCCATAATTGCCACCGTATGACTCATCATTTTGTGGTCAGGAGTGTATTTTATTTAAAACATGTAAAATGTCGAATGCCTATGATAAAATATTATATTTATGACTATGATAGAAGCTTATTATCATGATATATTCCATGAACTAAATGATAAAACTTTCAATAAAATACCAAATGGACATTCTGCAACCAGAAATCAATATGCTGCAAGTTCACAATATGCTGCCAGTTTGGAAAAAATGCTGCCAGTTTGTAAGAATTCACCTTGTAACACATACTCTTTTGCACATACATGGGTTCATCATTAATGAATAGAAAATTTGATGATTTTGGGTAACAAAAGGAACCCTAACAGTGAGCAATCAAATATAAAATATGAAACAAAGTGAAATTAAAAACAATAAAAACCCATCATAATAAAAAATTTAAACATAAGCAGGAGGAACAACCCTAGAGATAACATCTGGCTCCGTCTGGGGACAAAGTTTCTCTCAGAGACTTTGAGAACTTGCTGACCAGTGCCTTATCCATTGGGCTGGAGTCTTATTTGCAATAAAATGATATATACAATGACTATGTACAGTAACACCTTGTCTTTCACTCTGTGTAAAAAGGTTTTAAGAAACGTCCATTGACTGGACCTGCAGTCTCTTTACCTTTCAAATTTTGCAAGACAAAGGTATTATTTCCAAGGATCTTTATGATTGAAAAAGGCCCTATCCATAAGTTATCAAACTTCCCATGCTTACCTTTTTCATCTTTTCTTGCATCCCATCTGAGCACAAGATCACCAACTGTAAACAAATATTTTTTAACCCTTTTATCAAAACTGTCTTTCATCCTTTTTTGATGTTTCTCAGCTGTGTCCTTGATGGCTTCTCTTTCCTGCTGTAATTACACTATCTGAAACATTCGTCTCCTGATATCATCTGGCTCTTCCTCAATTTCCTGCAAAAACTTCATGACTGGAGTGACTAAATGGACAGGGAAAACAGCATCAGTCCCATAAACCAATTGGAAAGGGGATGTCCCAATTGATTTTTTAATCGTTACTCTATCAGCCCACAGAGCAAATTTCAGTTTGATGTCCCAACTTCGTTTATTTTCAAACAACATTTTCTTGATACTGCTTACAATGTTTTTGTTGCTAGATTCTGCTAATCCATTTCCTTGTGGATAGTATGGTGTGGATTGCTTAAGGTTAATGTTATTCTCCTGACAAAAATTTACCATCTTTTTTGACTTGAAGGCAGGGGCATTGTCAGTGAGTAATTTTCTAGGGCATCCAAACCTACTCAGAATGTTTTCTTGAAGGAAAGTGATTATTACCTGTTCTGTTGCTCTCCTTGTTGGAACTGCTTCCACCCATTTTGTGAAGAAATCAGTAGCAGTCAAGATCCATTTATGCTGTCCACTAGATGGAGGATGAATTTCACCAATGAAGTCAAGTCCCCACTGCTGAAATGGACCATTCACAGAAATAGGTTTTAGAGGTAGGGATTGAAGCTTTTGCTTACCTGCAAATTTCTGACATTCAATACATGATCTAACCTGTTGAAATACATCTGAAAACAAGGTATGCCAGTAGTATCCTTCTCTCAAGATTTTGAAGGCAGTTGCTTTCCAATATTTATGTCCTCCACACACTCCACTATGCAACTCTGCAATCACAGCATCAATTTCATATTTCTCCAAACATTTCAACAGTATACCTCCTGGGTCCTTCCAATACAACATTTGATCCATTAAAACATACTTCATTGCTTTTAATTTCAAGGATCTTCATTCACTCCTGTTCAAGTCAAGAGGGCACTGTAAATACAAAATAAAATACACCACATCCTTATACCAATCAGATTTAGCATACCTGTTATAAATCTGCTCCTTATTGTGCTCTGTTGTCATAATCTGCTCTGACTGTTCTGCCATGATGTGAAGATTCAAAACCTGACAATTTGACTCTATGAGTAGTTTAGCCATTCCTTGTCCTTTTACCAATTTTGTTGGCTTAATTTCTATGTCATATTCCATGACCTTGGCTATCCATCTGCCTCTCTTTCCTTCGCTGTCAGGCTATGCTAGAATTTCCTTAACTGCTGCATTTGGGACATATGCCACAACCTTAGAATGTAAAACATATATTCTAAATAATTTTAGAGCTTTAACTAAGGCATAGGCCTGTTTTTCCATTATATTATACTTCAGCTCAGAATCCCTTAATGTTTCGCTGAAGAATGATATGGGCTGTTCCAAATTATCAGAGTTCTTTTGTAACAATATAGCAGCAATAGTATCTTCTGATGCAAACGAAAATATGGCGAAATATTTTGTGTAATCAAGAGCCATCAACACTGGGGCTTCTATCAATGCTTGTTTTATGTTTTCAAATGCTTGTTTAGCCTGTTTAGACCACTTAACCTCACTATCCTTTTTAAGCATTTGAGTGATATGCTTTATTATCTCTGCAAAATTTGGAATAAACCATCTTAAGAAGTTGATTTTTCCAACAAAGGATTGAATTTATTTTTTGTTTCTGGGAATGCTGATTTTTAGAATAGCATTGAATCTTTCTGGATCTATCTTTATTCCCTCAGCAGATACAATATGGCCTAACAGTTTGCCTTCTGTCAGGGCAAAGTGAGATTTTTTAGGATTTAGTGATAAACCAAACTTCCTGCATTTGACAAAAATTTGTCTCAAGTGTTTAAGATGATCTTCATTGAATTTAGAAAAGACTATGATGTCATCCTAGTATATCACTACAAACTTTTCATTTTCACCCACAAAAGCTATATCCATAGCTCTCTGAAAAGTAGCAC
The DNA here is from genome assembly GCA_001517045.1 of Pseudotsuga menziesii. NCBI lineage: Eukaryota > Viridiplantae > Streptophyta > Pinopsida > Pinales > Pinaceae > Pseudotsuga > Pseudotsuga menziesii. The sequence continues at coordinate 134,614 of LPNX010534214.1, read as the reverse complement.
CTGCATTCATGAGCCCAAAAGGCATTTTGTCATACATAAAGGTTCCCCATGGCGTGGTGAATGCTGTTTTCTTTCGGTCTTCTGGCTGAACAACAATCTGGTTATAACCAGAAAACCCATCAATCATTGAAATCCTGTGTGCACCTACTACCCTCCGCAAAATCTGATCTATCTTTGGCAATGAATAGTTGTCTTTGAGGCATTATTTATTCAGGTTACGGAAGTCTACACATAATCTTGTCTCTCCATTTTTCTTCCGTACAGGAACTAAATTAGCAACCCAAGATGAATATCTTAAGGGCACAATGATTTTTGCATCTAACAGTTTTTTCACCTCTTTTTCAATTACTGGCAGCAATGCTGGATTTAACCTTCTAAGCTTCTGTTTAAAAGGCTTAGTGTTTGGTTTTAGAGGGATCTTGTGCTGAATTATGCTGGTATCATATGTTTTTAAATACTGATATGACCAAGCAAAAATGTCTTTATATTCTTTCAGCAAATCTAGATATTTTCTTCTTTCATCATCTCACAGCAATTTTGACAATTTTATCATTTGAGGATGCTTTTCAGAACCAATGTTATACTCCATAACATTTTCTTCAGTAGTATGTAGGGTAGGTTTTATCAGTGTATCATCCTTTGAAAACAGTCTTTCTAAAGGAACAAGTCCCTTAGGAATGAAATTCCCTTTTAACTCCACAATTTTATGATCAGCAATTGAATTATTTATGCAGGGTTCATTTTCTACCCATTCTGAATCATGTTCATGCTCAATAGTATCATCTGAAAATTCACCTACCAATTCCAGAAATTCTTTTATTTCCTGATCATCATTAAAAACCTTCCAATGTTTAATATTATCTGGGACAGCAGGTTTGTACCTAACATCAATTGGATATTTCAGATGAGTAACCTTTGGTACTTTGAAATAGGCTGCTGCTAAGGCTAAGGAGTCAGCTGTTTCATTATATTCTCTCAGGACAAAGGTGATATTAAAGGCTATGAAATAATTTTCAATTAGATCCCAAACCTCATTCCTATAAACTTTCAATAACTGCTGCTTTACCTGGTACACCCTTTTTACTTGCTGGATTATTAATTCGGAGTCGCCAAATACAACAAGCTCCTTAATGCCCAAGTCTTTTTTTGCCCTTAATCAAAGGATCAAAGCCTCATATTCAACAGTATTGTTTGTTGTTTTAAATTCCAATTTGAACATAAGGGAAATAGCCTCACCTCCAGCTGATATCAATAATACTCCTGCTCTTGCCCCCTCTTTACTCGATGCACCATCAAAGTACATTTGCCACAAGCCATCAGGTTCCTCTCTCTTTACCTGAATTGGGATATCTTTTTCTACCTTTAAAACACCTTCAGATTCATTATTCAATTACAACATACAAGACCCAAGGTTTTCATCAATTGAATAAATAGGGTGATTATTAGGGTGTTTGCTGTCACTTACCAAGTATGCCATTTGAACTTCTCTGTACAATCTTCTGAATTCACCCCCAAATGCTAGAATTGTAGCATACGAGAGATCCATCTGCAGAGTTCCTCCCACCTTTTTTTCCCAGGATCTAGACAACAACATACCAAACTTGGGAGAAATATCTGCAACCACAATATCCATCAATATACTCTTCATGGGTACCTGGGTTAGATTCACCATCAAATCCTTAATCACCCCAATACATTTGACTGCCTTGGAATCAAATGCATATAAATCATGGTATGGCTTTGTTACACTCAGTCCTAAGGATTCCATGACTGATTTGGGCATAAGGTTGTGTGAAGCTCCTGAATCCAGCAAACAATTATGTAGCAGTTGATCATGTACAGAAAAGGTTACGTAAAATGGCGGAGGATATTCAGAATTATCATCCGGTTGATCAAAGGTTTTTGATCCTACAATGATAGTAGGATTTTCATCCTGCAGATTAATCTCATCAGAAGGAATAAGACTAGAATTCACTGCATTGCTAAAGGTTTTAAAGGTTGCCTCCCTGTAAACTTTACTTTTAATTAACTCTGTCAAAGGAACAGGGATCTTTACCTTATTAAGTTCATGTTCAAAATTGAAACCACTAATAGACTTATTAATCTCCTTTGGATTCACATCTTCATATTTTCTCTGATTTATAGTTTGCTTCTGGTTTGCAGGCAGATTTTGTTTAACAGAAGAAGCTTTCACCACTTTCTTGGTTTGTGTTGCATGTTTTACCCCTGACCTTAGGCCATATGATTTTTGTGGCATTTGCTGACAGACCTCTGGCATAGACATCTGATAATCATCCTCTTCGTACTGATCTAATTCTGTGGCGTATTGATAATCAGATCGAGTTATAAAATCTGAAGGAGCATCATCATCAAACTGACTAATATTCTGTTCTTCATCTTCCAGTTCATCTAACTCACCTTCATCAAATTCATATGATTCATCCCCTCTGACATTATTGTTTTGAAAAGGAGGTTGAATTTTTTGTTCTTCATTTTCTCGTCTCTCTCTCTGTATATCATTATTTCGCCTTTCCCTTGGGAAGAATCTAGGGGCAAAATGTCTTATGAACTGATTCGGATTTCTATCACTTTCAGGCATGGGTTTATTTTGATTTCTATTTCTACTTCCCATTTCCAATCTGTCAATCTTATCAGACAAATTTTTTAAGAGTTTACCCATTTCATCAATTCTGCCATCTGATGACTTTCCTACTTGACTGGATGTAATGATTTGTTTCTTGCCTTTTCTGTCCACAATTTGATGTTCTGTTTCTTCTTTTAGTCTGTTTGAGGCCAAAATATTTGATTCTACTTCTAATGCTGCACTCTGCATGTTTAGAAGTGAATCAGATTTTCTTTCTCTTAACAGCAAAGAAAACTCAGGATTAAATGCATTTGCATAAGCTAACCTTGCTGCTGTCTCCGTAGGTTTTATTTCAGCTGGAATTTTACTGTACATCTTGTTAAATCTTTTAGAAAAATCTCCCACATCTTCACCCTTTTTTCTTTTTAAAGAATGAAAATCTGTCTGATAATACAAATAGTCCTTAGTGTCCCCCCATTGTTTCATGAACGTTTCTTCCAAGGCATCAATGCCATCTATGGAGTTTGGTGGCAATTCTCTAAACCATTTTCTAACCTCACCATCTAAACTTTGGACAAATAATCTCATCCAAACATCTGTATGTTCATAATTTTGATTGTATGCAAAACTACATAATTTATTCCAATGTTCTTCTACAGTAACATCTCCCTGACCATCGAATCTTGGCATGTACTTCTGATAATCTCCTCCCGGGAGAGCATTGAGTGGCAGAGTCAAAACAAGCGGGGCATATCTTGCTGCTATCATAGCAGGCATTCGATTTTGAGCCATTCTAGGGTTTGTATTAGACTGAAAGGTAATTGACTGTTGTGATGAAGGAGACAAACTACCAGGATTTGATTGACTCAGTGGGATATTCTTAATCACAGGAGTATTGGCTGTAACTAAAGAGGAAGTCCCTGTCTGCAAGGCCTCAAGCTTAGTCTTCTCTGACAGCAAAGGATTGGTATAAACCTGGAAGTTGTCAACTTGGGAAGGGGTAAATAATAGATCTAAATCCTCTCGTCCTTTTTCTGAATGTGGATTTAAAGAAGGGACTGGAAAAGATACAAATTCAGGGATCTCTAAAGTTGCAGGCTATTTGAATTTCTCTGATGAAGTAGAAACCGGATTTCTCCTAGTCTCCCTTAACAACTGTTCGGGATCTGAGACTCCTGGATTTAAAGGGGATGAGGGATTTCCTCGAGTCACTATCTTCTTTGAAGCCACTGTAACTTCTTAAAAGGTGACTGAATGTAGTCTATATCAAATTTTGCTGATTCTTCTCACCCTACAAAATCAGTTCCATGAAACTTGTCGATTACCCAGGGAAGATATCCTTTCCTTTATCCGTCCCTGGCAATGGCGCTAGAAGATGTTATCCCTAAAGTTGAACCTAGACTACGGGATTCAAGCTTAAGGAAATCTTTGTTCAAAAATTCATAAATCAAATGAAATCAAATTGAAAACATAGGCTGGTATCAAAATAGGGCAAATGGAACTTCCCAGCATTAGAAGGAACTATGCTAGTATAATTGTTTGTACAGATTACACAATTCTGGTATGAAATCAAAAGTTTTGAAAAACATCACACAATTTACAATAAAGAAAGCTGGTATATGTCACAGATTGGTAAATACAAGTATTTATAAAAAGATCAAAGCATTAAAATGACAGGCTGGTATGAATCAGAGTAGCAAGAGAATTCAACAGATGCTGTATAACATGGAGTCAATCACAAAGTTCAATATCTAGGCACTATGATCATAAATCATGAAGTGAAACTGTCAATGTTTATAAGAATAAAAGATAACTGTCTTCACACGATAAGAGTTATTGCAATGGAATATGAATGACCATATACATAACAGAATTATCAGAAAGACAATTTATATAAGACAAGGGCAAATCATCATCATGTTCATTCAGAAATAGAACCTGTTACTGAAGCTGCAAAATGCTCATGCTACACAGATGTGCTTACAAATGATCATGCATTACTCCCAAAACTGCCAACCTCCAATTCTCTCTTCGAGACTTGCTTTTGTACAAAAATATTCTATCTAGAAACTAACCATAGATCCTAAATTTCTGGATCGAACTTCCTTCAAAAGTGGGAAGTTAATCCCTTACAAAGCTTAAGCTACAAGTGTCATAAACATGTCAAACATAACAATCATGAGTTCAAAATCAAATAACTTTTAAACACCTAAAGTAGAAGCCTCTGCTAAGGTGGCTAAGTCACTAAGCACCTGTGAGCGCTTTTGGAGTCTAGCAAATTCCACATCCTTGTCACTTTCCTTTTTCTGGGCTTTGAGCTGCTCCAGCTGTCTTTGCATAGCTCTTTTCTCCTTGAGGATGTCTTTGGAAATTACCAATAGTTTTTGGTACTCTGCTTCCTTATCTTTCCATGTCTTCTCGTAATCTTTTGTTTGCCACCATTAACTTCTCATTTATATCCTGCAGGTATCTTGTCTGTTCTTTATAGGTTTGAAGAGATCTTTTACACTGGCCAAGTTCTGGGGAGATATCCAAATCTTCCTCTCTTATGCAATCTCTTTCTTCAGGAAGATTCCTTAACGTTGAACCTTCATCAAACTTGTTTTGTTCGTCTGTACAAAACATTTCTGGTATGGAACCTGCTACACCCTGCATATCAATAAACTCTTCCATATTCTCACAGTATTTGTCCTCTGCTGTGTGTACTGTTCCTTCACTTGCAGCATCTTCTATAACTACAACCTACTTATCACCTTCCTGAACTGTTCTTTCCTCCATCTGCATTTTCTCACTCAGTCTGGTTCTTGGCTTGCCTTCCTTGAATAACTGTTTGCAACTTTTTTTTTTGAAGCAATGCTTTTAAACATGTCACTGAGTTTTTCTGGATTTTCTTGTGTGCAGGGTGTTTCAGGGCCTAAACTGCCCTGTACAGGATTACAAACAACATCCTTCTCTTTATTCTTACCCTCTTGAACTGTCTTTGTAGGGTTTGCTACCTGCTGGTTAACATCATCAATCATCTTCTTACCTTTCTCTTTAGGGTTATCACTAAACCCTAATTCTGACAACAAAGAACCCCATGTTCTTTCTTCTTTTTGCAGCTGAGTTAGAATCAACAACTTAATTAGCCCCTGGTGATAAACCGAGCGAGCTGTATGTGATGGATGATTTTGGACTTTAGCAATCATTTTTTGGAGGCTTTTAAAAAGATAAAATGGAATATTTAACTGTGCACTGCCATGAATATGCATTAGTAGTTTCAAATGGCACTTTAAAACCCTATCATACCTTCCATCACAAGTGATATAGTTCTGAATCACCTCCAACGGTACCCTCCATGCTGGCTTCATTCTGCTGACATGAACTCCATTTTTCCAGTCGAGTTTTTCACTTCCAGGGATCAAAAATTCGCTGAAGTCTTCCTTGAAGTCTTTTTGTTTAAACCACTTTTTCACCTTCTGCAGGAACATTTATGGCTTCAGCGACAGAATCTTCATTGACTCTCACGGTTAAGCTTTGTAATTGAACCCTTTCATTATTGTAATTTTCAATGAAAGCCATGGTCAATTGTGAATGGTATCCCTTCAATTTATCACAAAATCTGAACCATCCTGACCTCTGTATTAGCTTAGCAGACCTTGGAAACTGCTTAATCCAATTTGTATTACTGGGTTCTAATCTACAGATGAAACCTCCAGGATTTCTCTTCACGACCACCTCTGGCTCCTCTTCTTTAATTACCTTTGAAATTTGCAACCCTAAAGGGATTTCAACTTGGCTGTGAGGACCAATAATGCCTTAAATATTCAGGTAAAAACATATATTTTCTGCTGCATTAAATTCTGTGGTAATTCCTCTGTTTATGCTAGCATATGGACTGTGAATAACATCTATGCGTGTGCTGGTAGTAACTATATTACTCTGCAAGCCAAAAGAGTGACAATGCTAATGATATTTGAACTAAAACTGGTGATAGCTCGTACCCCTGAACCTCTGTCAATCACTCAAAACATAAAAGCCTTCACGCTGTATTGTCCTGCACAGGAAGTTTTTATACTGCGTCTGCATGCTCAAGCCAAGTATTACTGAAAAATGCAAGGAAATATATGTACAATGTATTCCAACCTTGAACTCACAAGCCCTAAGGTTCGAAAATAAACCCTAATTTCCTGAACATTTACATAACGCAGCTCGTGATTAGATGGAAACAAAGAATAAACCAAACCAGCCTGTGGATGCCCTTCTCCAGCAAAATAATGAGAAATATTTTAGGGAAAACGTGCATTAGGCTATTTTTGCCATGATGACCACAAGTACTCATTACATGAACGGTTTCAATTTTGAAATGACAACACCTGTGTTCTTCCATAATTGCCACCGTATGACTCATCATTTCGTGGTCAGGAGTGTATTTTATTTAAAACATGTAAAATGCTGAATGCCTATGATAAAAGCTTATATTTATGACTATGATAGAAGCTTATTATCATGATATATTCCATGAACTAAATGATAAACCTTTCAATAAAATACCAAATGGACATTCTGCCACCAGAAATCGATATGCTGCAAGCTCACAATATGCTGCCAGTTTGAAAAAAACGCTGCCATTTTGTAAGAATTCACCCTGTAACACATACTCTTTTGCACATACATGGGTTCATCATTAATGAATAGAAACTTTGATGATTTTGGGTAACAAAAGGAACCCTAACAGTGAGCAATCAAATATAAAATATGAAACAAAGTGAAATTAAAAACAATAAAAACCCATCATAATAAAAAATTTAAACATAAGCAGGAGGAACAACCCTAGAGATAACACCTCCTTTAGCTTCTCACCAAAGAACTCAACAACACTACCTTAGTCACGCTCCAACACGTAAATCACAAATCCAATTCCCTTACAGACAAAATTTCAAATGAGGGAGTGATATCACACTCCCACATGTATGATCTTGATTTCAGCTCACCCACTCCCTAAGATCTCTGGGAATACTGCAATACCATCACAACTAAAGCTATGGTTTCTCTGGATGCGGGTGTTTCGAGGAGGCATGTGGCGGAGGGTAGGACACTTCATTAAATGTACACCCATGAATCATGTCAACCATTCTTAAGATTTAATGGTTTGCTTCTCTTGGTGCAGGTGATTTAAGTTCAACGACATCCAACTCAACAAACAGGTCACCTCTCATTATGGAAACAACATGAAGGCTTTCAATTCACCAAGTGTTCTCACATGGAACCAGTCTCTGTAGATGTTTATCCTCCGTGCACTCTTCATTCTCATCATTCTGACACGACTCATCGATTCTCTTCCAAGGAAGAAGGTTAAGGTTTGGAAGTTCTAGGGTTATTCCTCCTCCATGCCACAATGTATCCATGTTACGCCTCGTAGGGGAAGCAAATCCAGGGGGGCGAGGGGAAAATATGCGATGCTTCATTCCATTTTAGTGGGTTATGGTTCTCACATCCCACTGAGTATTTATCGGGCCATAGATATTTGGGAGGTAGAAGTTGTGGCTCATCATCGCATGACTCAACCCCTGATATAACGACTATCCCACTACTGACGCATGCAAAATGTATTAACTTGGCTACTCTGGGAAAAATATAGAGCACCCTCTTCCTCTCCCTCCAACAATTTAGAGAGCTCCTTTGGCAATAGAGCATCCTCGTATTCACTGATATTTCATATGCAAGATCCTCCTCAAGGAACCCCTCAACAACATGACATTATGTCCATCCGACATCTGGAAAAAGCTTTGCACAATCCGAAGCTAAAAGTGAAAAAATAAGGGGGTCGTGAGTAGGCTGGTTTCTCGTAATAGATGTTTTCGGAACCTCCTCCTGCAATAGAACCACCTCCAGATTCACAACTTTGTCTTTCTTTTGATGAAGAAGATTACTACAAGCCCTGTATTATTATTGAAGAACCCTAGAGGAAGCTGTAGGGCCTTAGGTTTTAAAGTGTTTTTTTGCATTTTCTTTGTATGCTCAGTTTGTTTGTCGTAGCTATGTTATGTTTCAGTTTTTTCTAGTGTGACTTGGTTAAACATATTTAAGGACAGTTCCATGACAAATATTTTGTTACAATTCCAGTGTCCAAACACAAATGATATCCGAGATATGGACTCTATGTATGTAGTCTTTTTTGGATATTAATATAACTTTCTGCAACTTACAAAAAATGGTTTATTAATTTTATTTCATTAATAATTCTATTTAATCTTATAATATTAAAAAATACATGCCATTTGATATCCATTATTTTCAAATATTTCAATAAAAAACGCTCACCTTCTAATTTATTTTGATATATTTTGTAAATTTATTTTTGTGTTTTTCCATAAAGAAATTTGAACTGATAACATTTAAAAACTGTCTATAATAATTTTTTGATGAAATTGAGTAATAGAAGCATACATATTAATGTCTATCAAATAACAATTTAAAATAAGATATACATTTAAACCTAAAAAAACAAAAGTGGGTATTTTTTATATTATAAAGTTGATGAAAACAACGAGAATAGATACAAAGATAATCAAAATACAAACCATCTCAATGTTCCACATAGTCATACCCTGAAACCTATCATCAACTTGCAGCCTCAATACTTTTACATTATTTACAAATATTGTAATACTGCAGTAACCATTGACAAACTGACCAAGCAAGAGGACACAAAATAGGTCATGAAAAACAAAAAACTAGAGAGTTGAAACCACATAGTATACCCTAGGAATCTCTATTATCCTCGGTCTGTTTGGGGAAACTCAAAGTTTTCAAAATGGCAATAGACAACTTATGCATAGATGCCTGATCCACAGTCTTGGAGCCTAGATTGAATACCAGTCAACATTTCATGATCTAAATCCACAATGATGGTCAACTTTTCCATTTGAGCACCCTAAATAGGAACTGGGTCCTCCAAATCATCAAACCAGTGATCTAACCAAGAAAAATAATTGGTTACCTTATGGATAGCAGACAAAACATTGTCCAATTGAGAATTTTTCCTGCGCAGGGTGGATTGCAATTCCCGTATTTTCGCCTTCACATCCTACAAACCCCAGTTCCTCCAACTCAGGCACAACCACCCACTGTATAGCTAATGAATACATGTCATAGCTGGTTAAATAAAATTGTATGGAACCTTTCTGTTGAAGCATATGGTTTGTTGAAGCTCATGACTTGTCGAAGTTCTAATTATTATGTTGAATGTTATGGATGTTGGTTTTCCCCTTTCGCTGCTATAGAAACCTGGTTCTTATAGTTTCGATAGGTATGTCGAGTCAGACTTCATCTTCTTCGCAAGTGATGCTGAAAGGGCCAACCCCTTTTAGGAAGGTATCTTGGGGTTTGTTGGTGTGATTGTTTAGTGAACCTAGGTTGAATTAGAATTGCGCCAACAATCACGAAGAATATTAACTGAACCTACCACCCTATGGTTTCCTTTAGAGACACCATCAAAGAAAAGCACATGACACTGTTGTTGATCCATCTAACATTGGAAGTTCCTAGGAGACATATCTAATTTCCAATATGGATTTTAAACAAGATGATTCAAGTTAAATTTAGACTAAAGGGATCTCACTGATAAGAAATCCTAAACTAGTGCTTCTACATATTTGTTAAAAGTTCCTAGGAGAGGGAAGATAGACCTCAATTGAGAAGTGCTTCACATATAATTTATTTGGTGCTAACGATTTCTCCTCCTAGAGGTGTATGGATCATGTCAAATATTTATTTGTTTCTGGTTGTCCATACTTTACAAATCACATATTTGGGAAGAGCATTCCAAATTCAAACTAAAGATGACTTGTTCAATAAGGATACCAAGTAAATACTTCTCCTAGAGAGCAAGAAACCAGTCCATGATGAAGGGAGAGTGATGCTATAATTTAATTCTTGCAAAAGAGGATCCCAAACTTGTCAAATGTGGGCACATCCAAAGAAAATAAGGTGGATAGAATTCTCATCTCTTTTACTCAACACGTAGCAAAAAGGACCAAATATTTGTCTCTTCTTCAAGTTTTCAATTGTAAGAATATTACCATGAACCAGGACCCAACATAAGGCATTGGTTTTGGGGAGGCCATTTTGATGCCAAATATTAGGACACAACTTGCAAAAAGGAATATGAAGCTATTCAAGGGTTAATATCTTACAACCCTCCTTTATAATGTACCTTTCATGCTTCCCCCAAACCTTATTGCCTTTGATTACAATACTATTCGGAGTAACCCCATGAATATGTGAAAAAAGTAAGTCAAATTTAGGGATTAAATGCTCTAGGATTTCCCACTTGTTCCATCCAAGCCACCTCTGATATTGATCCCATTTTGTAATATCAAATGAAGAACTTTCTCATTGATCATAAAGTTGATATTTTATACTTGAGAGCTTGACTCAACTTGATAATGGATCTCAACCTAAAATACTATCTTCCCATATATTGATCTAGAATAACCCCTTTTGAATCAGATCCAGGGTCATTTTGTAGAGATGATAGATCTTGAAACCAAACCCCTCCCACCCATATCTCTACAAACATTTAAGACTCATCTTTTTGATGTTTTTTTTGAATAATTTATTTCCATCATGCATTCCCACCCAAAACTAATCACCAAAGCAACTTATCACCCATGACTAAATTCATTAACTTGGAATTCCGACCCGAAACTAATCACCAAAGTATCTTAGGAACCATGACTAAATTCATTAACTTGGGATATATTATGCCTAAACCTCCTTGATAATTTGGACATTTGACTACATCCCAATTAACTAGATGAAACTTATGGTGGTTTGATTTCCTTCCCTCCCAAATAAATTTCTGAATGTCTTGCATAGACCATACTTTACACCCATAGGAGCAAGAAGAGAAGAGAATTGATAAAGGGGGAGGGAGGAAAGCATTGACACCATGATAATGATTTTTCCATTAGGATAAGCTATCAAACTACCCAATACTACACCTTTTCTTTTATCTTGTGAGAGACTTTATTCCAATCCACGATATTTAATATCCTTAGAGATATAGGAACACCTAAGTACTTGAATGAAGACCAATTTACAACTCCAATGAAACCAAAAAAAAGTGAAATACGTTGAAGGCGAATGGTAGAGTTGTTAAAACCATAAATTTTACTCTTTTCCTCATTGACCTTTCCTCCTTATGCATCCAAGAAAGCATCTAGAGTATACGTAAACATCTAGGCATTGATAACTGAAGCACTACCCAAGAACACTATATCATATGAAAACTAAACTTTATTGATGGATTTAACTCCATAAGATAAAAAATACCATGAAAATTTTCGTCCTCCCACTCCTTAATAAGGCATCTACTTAGATTTTCAATCATAACAATGAATAGAAAGGGATAGAGAGAGGGCACCTCTTCAAAAGGCCATGCGAGGCCTAACAAAAATTAGAAGGTATTCCATTTACCAAGGGAGAAATCTAGTGATGACCAATGCAAGAATGAATCTAATGAATAAATAAAAAAGAGAAACCTAACCTTTCCAAAACAACAAAAATGAAACTGCGGTGGACATGATAAACGACATTAGCAATGTCTAGTTTATTGGCCATGTCTGGTTCCTACCTTGAAAACCTAGAACAAATAAAATCTTGGACTAAGACAATGTTATCAATAATTTTCCTATTAGAGACAAATCCCCCATGCAATTTATATTTTGGGAAGAAGAAATTTTAAGTATTGGAAAGAATCTCGATGATGATCTTGTAAGCAGAATTACAGAGGGAGATCAGAATAAATCTAGCATAGAGGAAGGTCTATAATCCTTAGGAATTAAGGAAATAAAAAGAGGAATCGGTATCTCCACTAATATTATCCTTCCCCTACATCCAATTCAACATTTTTCAAAGGTCAACATTAATAATAGACCAATGCTCGTGGAATAACAATATGGAGAAATCATTTGGGATGGGAGAATTATGCAGGTGAAGGCTCCATATCTATGCCAAAACTTATTCCTCTCTAATATCCTGATTTAAAGATTGGTTTTCTAATTCTGAGATTAGTTATGGGATGCTAGATAACATTTCTTCCTTCCCCATTCCATTGAATCACCATGGCTCGTTGTATATCTCATTGAATTGTCTGAAATCCTCATCATCATAGGTCACATTCTATCCGAAGATATTATTTTCCTTGGAGTCCTAAATTTATTGAATAGAATTTTTGTTAAGGTGAATATTTTCCTCATTATGGAAGAAGGATATGTTTCAATCCCTATCCTTTATCCAGATATGGTGCGATTTCAACCTCCAGGTCTCCTCTTCTATTCTAGAAGCATCAAGGATTCAACTATTGAGATTATACTCCCTTTGAAATATATTGAGAGTGATATGTATTGTATCCATATGATCTTTCAAAATTCCTAGTTCAAGTTGCAAGGCGATCTTACTCTTGTTTGGAGAGAGCATTTTTTTAGCCCAAGATTTTAAGGCATATTTTACATGGTGAAAATTAGATTCCCACAAAAATATGGGGATCCGTTTATATATGAAGCCGAGAAAACTTGGATGATATGATGAAAATTTTCATATCTTAACCAAAGAGGATTCAATTGAAAAGGAATGGGCCCTTGGTCATCCAAAATATCCATAGAAATAAAAAGTGGCTTATGATCAGAAACCGTAGAGGATAAAATAATAGCTTGCAACAACAATAATTTTTGGAGAAAGGAGTCATGGAATAAAATCCTATGTTTTCTAGATGTAATATGACTAGGCCCAATCCACCTATTCAACCAAGTGAAAGTACCCCTTTTTTTAGTGATATCCATAGGATCCAAATCTCCAATAAGATCCTCTAAGAATTATCCGAAGGGATCTCACACTAAGTTGTTCCGCCAACACTCATTGGACTAAATGGTGACATTAAAATCCTCTTCCACAATGTTGTAGTGATAATATCTAAGAAAATTGAGTGATTTCCAAAACTCCATTTTTCTTCCATACAAAATAGACTATAAACATTGCACATTGACATAATTTCCTGAGTAAATAAATCTTCCAACACAGTTAGAAGCCAATTGGTATTCTCCTTACAACTAATCAACCTTGCCTTGAATTCCATAAGGAGGAAACTACCCCTGAGGATGCCTAATGCTAACATCGTTTCCCTTACCATTTTTCTAAACATTTTGAAATAAAGAACACACATCTTTTGCATCCATCTTAGTCTCCTGGATTAGAAACATGGCGATTTTTTCCTTATCATACCATTTTTTCTTGCTGCTTCATTTTTTTGTTTTTCCTCAAATCCTCTGTAGTTATAGAAGAATTACTTCAATATTTATTAGTGTGAGGGACAATATTACCTCTAATTTCATCATTTTTTTCCCATGTTGTTTGGAAAGGAACCTAAGCCTTTAAATTCTTATCCAAAGAGGCTTGTTTTCCAAGAGTTTTGTCCTTGGTAGACTCCTCTTCTCTAACCTATTTTTGAGACCTTCTTCCTACTTTATTTTGGGGATATATTACCTCATATGTATCCTCCAAATATTCCTCCTAGAATTGTTTTTCTTTTTAGTGAGTCAACACACATGATGTAGATATTTTCCCTCTATTTTGAGAGGTATTATTACTTGAATTGACATTAAAGGGAGAAGGGGTGTGTAGTGTTTCATGTTGGGTATGTGTTATATGATTTGCATGTGATTGGGGTTTGTCATATGTATGACTATGTTTGATGATAGCATAATCTAGTGACTACATTGGGTGCTAACCCAATGTTGACATGATCCAAAGGCAAGTCACAAGCGAAGCGAGTTCAATTTTTTTTGGGGATATTTTCGAGCCATTTTTCTCTTCTTTTAAGAATATGTAATTTAATCCTAGTTATGGGACTGGGGTCTATTTCTAATTTGGGTTAACGGATTAGGTTTTTGGATGCTGAAAAATACCTACATATTGTATTGTGAATGATTAATAATCATAATGAGAAAGTGAGAGGTGCGGCTCTAAGTTTTGTTGGTTTTCCCGATTAGTGTTTTCAGGGTAAATCTGTGTATTATATGTGAATGTTGTGGTGTAATCTCTAATTTACTTAAAATAATTTGTATGCTTTGCTTCTCTACACATATTTAAAACTTGCAATCCTTCCTCCACTCTTCTTTTCAAAATTATACAGTGAGGGTCATATAACTATTTTTCATATTGCATCAAGTCTAATGAAGTCAACAGTCTCTCCATAATAATTTAAGCTCCTATATATTTCACAATAAATGGTCCAATTTGTTATACCTAAATCCTATCACCATCATGTGATGAGATCCTTAACCCCTATGTTTTCCCTTAATCCCAAAAATTGGAGTGGAAACTTGCTTTGTTTGTCAATTCTACTTGAAAAAACCTAGCACCGCGCTTACTTTTTTGTTGATGAGCGGTACCCTGTTCAACACCACCTGTATCCTGTTATAGAGAAGTGGTGCCACCACCTATAGGCTTTGTTATTAAAGTGGTTCTCACCTAAACCGCTTTGTCACAAGGGAACAAAAGCGGTACCCTGGGTAAAATGGGAAAAAGAGAAGTTTCTCGAGGCTTCTAGATCATGAGCCTCGTGTCCTCCCTTATCCCTATCAATATGGGTTAGTTTGAGCTCAGGATCCCCCTTGGTAGGATATTGGAGCCACCTCACCCACAATTCTCTCAACTATCCCTATCCATTGAGCCTTATAAATACAAGCTCATATCCATAGTTGAAGGGAAAAACTGAATAGGTATTGTTATACTGTTGAATTGACTACCTAGTCCAAATCATTGGAGAGCATAGAGATTAAGTTGGAGCTTATGGGGATGAAGTGTTTGTCTCGTGGAGGATATTTTTGAACTACAAAGCTGATTTACATCTCACATTCATTCTTAATGCAAAGCTGATTTACATCTCACATATCTATTGTTTTAATTTCACATGTATATGTTACTAGATTCCTTAGTCACTAGTATGGATATGTAGATGATTTTCTGGTAGATTTGATGTGCTTGTATGTTTGACATGTTTGTAGGTACACAAGTTCATAATCGAAGTAGTATTCCAGGTGTCTACAACATTCAGGGAAGGTATTCATCCTTTGTCGTTCACTCATTTGTTCTTAATCTGAACCATTCAGACCAGAGGAACAAATTCTCTCCGCATAAGGTGCAACATTCATGATAACAAATCTGGCGACTCCGCTGGGGAGTAAAGCAAATTTCAGTTGATCTGATCTTCCTTAGTCCTTGAACCCTTGTCCGAATCTAGGCTCCATCTCCAACTCTCTTGAGTTAGATCTTCCATATGACTTAGTGAATTTTGGTTTGAAAGTTTCAGATCTGTTCAGATCTGAACTATTTTGACCTTATCTGCTCTTTTTTACTGTCAATTCATCAATATTTACCTTAATTTGATCAATTTTTAACTTGATTTCTCATTCTCCTTGTGTTTTGGATCTATTCAGGGAACCACACATGCGTTGTTGGAAACAAGTGGTGCCACTTCCTGAACTCTGTTAGCCATAAGCGGTGCCATCTCCTGTGTCCTATTATCCAGAAGTGGTGCTTGTCCAAAACCGCTCTGTCAAGACCCCTCCACCGCGGTGCCAGATAGGCCTTGTTCCAGAACTAGTTTTTTGTCAATTTTTGCAAAAAGTTGGATTTTCTTTGCTTTCAGCCCTACACTGCCAGGCTTGTGTGTTAGAATCTGAATGCTCATGGTTTAAAATTATATGGTAAAAGATTGGTTTGATTGAAGAATTCAAATGCTAGATTAGGCTTGTTGATTATTCATTTGCTTTCATGCTTGTTGGTTGTGATTTTGAAAGGAATTTTTGAAAGCTTAGGTTTCAGTTAGTTCTCTTTTCGTATCTTTTATAAAGACTGAAAGAAAAACCATTCGCTTATCATCTTAATTTCATTTTTTCCATCGAGGACTTCTTTTTGCTTTTAAAAATAATTTTTTATTTATTGAGATTAGATCATTATCATTATTGAGCATAGAGGATTGGATCTTTGATTAGCCTCACAAGCTTTCAGGTTCGCTTTGTTCTTTTGTCTCTCTTGCATTAGTACTATCTCATCGAAAAATATTATAGTTTTAAGTTAGATCTATCTATGTTTTAAGAAAAATCGAAAAAATAGAGTGCATATGCATGTAGAGTGCTTGTTGTTTTTCTTTTAGGAAAAGAGACTCTTACCCCTTTGATTGCTTTCAAAAAATAGAAATGAGTTTGGAATGTGTTGCTTATATTTGGATTTGATTTGTTCAAAGTAGTTGTTTGGGAATTTTTGGTTTTCAAAATGAAAAGAAAATACTCTCTTTCCCTCCCGTAGCTAGGCATACCACAAATGGTAAAGTGAAATATTTGCATCTACATTCTGCATGGTTTTACTTTTTTTGTCAAAATTCCATGCATTCACCTAACCGTCCACTTTAAAATTAATGGTAGTTATAGGCTAAAATTTACATAGCAATTTGAGTGATAGGCTAGAGACGTGTTCGGGCGTCATTAAGTGTAGGAGCTGTCGTTTCTCATCCGCATTACATCCTGGGAATTGCACGGTTCTTTCACGTACCATCGGTATATCGAACGGCCTTTGAAATACCCTTGAGGTATATAGAAAGGTACTTCACGTACTTGATTGTATAGAGGAAGGCACCTTGTGAACGATTATGCATTAGCCAACACTACTACCGATTTGAGCTCCCACGTACCTTGCGTATATCGGGAGACCCCACTAGGATACCTTATCTATTTGAGAAAAGCCCTTTGGTTGTCTTGCTTGGAGCCATACAGTGAAAACAACATTCGGGGAGATTACTACGCATGTACCCTTGAGGTATATTGCAAGTGGCACCTTCTTGACAATCCTGGTGAGAAACTTGACTATCTGAATTCCTCCTATCATTTAAGTTTGCTTGTTTGGCCTATAGCTTGAGTAGGGAAATTTTTGGTATGTTTTCTAGTTTTGAGACCCTAGGTTAGATAAGAACTTTACAAACTGGCTGAATTAAGGCAATCCAGAAGAGTACGGGGCTTGCCACCTAATTTTATTCCTATTTCAAGAGAAAATCCTATGGAAGCTATTGACCAAGGAGCTGCTACCAACTCCCAAGTGGGAGAAAATGTGGTTGCAGAAAGCGGAGATCCATATCCTTCGCACGTGACTCCCTTGGTCCAACAAACTTCTAGGGGTAATACTTCATTCCATTCTCCCATAGAAGATCATGTTGATGATACTACCCATCTAGATTATGGCCCCAATGCTCCATTTTGGGATACCTGTATAGGACAATCCATTGCCTTGTTTGGCACTTGTTTAAACTGTTTTGAATAATTTTCACCAAATGAAGAAGAACATAGACAATACTAGGTAGCTATTATCCATGCACAAGAAATTGAGAATAAAATAGATAACATATTGGGTACACCACCACCTCATTCAACAGTTTTTCCTGTGGGATATCACTCACTTGCTGATTCTATGAGACCCATTGAACCTGTTCTAGATTGCACTGTGACTCCACATAATCCAGGTCAAACTACCAACCCCACCACCTCCCATATTATGTCTGTCCCAAATCCTCCTAGGTTCGCACTTGGGGTACAACAGTCAATTCCTGTTTCATCAATACCTTCTAATGTCGGGGGGAAACCCCCGGCACGACCTACGTTATCTGTCATTGGAATTGTAGCTAGTCATGGGTAGAGTATAGAGAAATCTACAGTTTATGTCCCTCATACCCACATGAATGTGGTTAAACCCCCATCTAGTTCAGGTCAGCCCTTGGGGGCACAACATGTAACGAATCAAACCTCTTGGGGGTATGGTTACACAACAAATCAAGCACCTGTAGGAAACATTAATTATCAACCCAATCCTATAGGAATTCCATATCCTAGTAATACTTTCACACCATGGGGGAAACCTACCTGGTCCTACATGCCAACTATGGGAGGGATACCTATACATACTGCGGGAGGTACCGTAGGGACACCTTATGGAGGTATTCCCCCTAGGGGGCCTAATGGTCCTGGAGGGCCTGGTCGCTTTCCTCCTTATGGTACTAATGGTCCTAGTGGTCCTGGGGGGCCTGTTGGCTTAATCCCTCCTAACGGTCCTAGAGTGTCAGGTGGCTCTCCTCCTAGTGGTTCCGGAGGCTCCGGGGGTTTTCCTCCTAGGGATCCCAGAGGGTCAGGTGGTCCTCCTCCTAGTGGTTTAGGTGGTCCCAATGGTCCTAGTGGTCCCAGAGGCCCTGGTGGTCCTCCTTCTAGAGGCTTCAGTGGTCCTAACGGTCATGGTCCCAGAAATCAACCCCCCATGGGCAGATCTTTCGACGGTTCTTTATCACAACAACCTGTCTATCAGTATATTTATGGTCCTACTGGTACTTATATGCCATATCAATACTACCAGTATGTGCAACCTAATTTCCAGTTACCTTTCCTAGAAAATTTGGACTTGTCTAATTTGTCCAAGTTGATTAATGATCCCATTAGACATAACCCCTCGTGGCCTCCCATTCTGGTAAAGTTACCATCGAACATTCCAAAATTTGATGGAAAGTAGGGAGATGATCCAAAAAACCATGTCATGAATTTCCATTTGTGGTGTTATTCGAACTCCCTTATGGATGATTCAGTTTGTTTAAGACTCTTCCAACGAACTTTGACCAGTACCGTCGCGAAATGGTACATTGAACTTCTACAACATTCATTTGTGGATTTTGGCTCATTGGAAACTGTGTTTCTTACACACTTTCAGCTTCCTATTTGTTATGAAATGGGTACAGATCTCTTAACTTCTCTGTGACATAACACCTCCACCCACATATCCGATAATATCCATGAGTGGAGAAGGAAGAGAAGACTTATTAAGGTGCATATCCCGGATCAGTTCTTAGCTGATTGGTTTACTAAATCTTTGTTTCCTCCCATCGCCCAAGATGTAGCTATGGGCGGTGCTGTTACTGAAGAGCAAGCCATTAGTTGAGCCCAATATCTGGACTTGGTCTATTCCCAGTCTGGAACATTGTATGACTTGATCCCTTAAGCTCCTTGCCCAAGCACCGATCCTGCCAAGCCACCAGCAGAAACTCCTGTTGATGGGATTGTTGGTTCAATCTGGTCCTCGTCGGCAGAAAAACCTGCCAAGCAACCCTAGACTTCCACCCCTACTCCTTCAACTCCTAAGGTTTCAACCGAGGTCAATTCCATTCAGAGTATTCAAACGCCCGGCAACAATAAAATAAAAAGGTAAAGCTAAAAACAAAAAACCTGGAAACCAAGAGGAGAATCCAAAACCAACCACCAACGAGAACGATAAAGGGAAAAGAAAAGAGAAATATCCATGTCTGCTATGCAGAGGTGATCATTTTATGAAAGAGTGTCCTTGTTGTGACGAAATCACCCAATTCTTGAAAACTAATCCTGCACCCACAGTTCTCATAGATCCTTTTCCCTCTCAACAACAACTAATAGATCACATGTCTAATTAGGGAAATTCTAGTTCTTGAGAGGAAATTCGCATGATGTCTTCAGAGAATATTAGTTTGCAAACTCGAATTCAGATTTATGACAAACCCACAAACAATAAAGAAGACAATTCTTCTTCAGGAAAAGCTCCCTCTATTGGTTCTCCTGAGACCTCGTCTACTGTTCCCCTAACCATCGAGAAACCTAATCTCGACATGGTTTTGCATCCACCCAAGAGTACTCTTAGGAAGGTTGTTTTTAACCCTAATGCCCAAGCTACTCAATTTTATAATGTATTTGAAGATCTTGCTCAGGCACCATGTGCAATGTCTACCTTGGAAGTACTCCAAAGTTGTCCTACACAATGCAAAAACTTGTTAACTGCGTTAGGAGCTTTAGACCCGGACAATACTAATTTGATCCATTTCAATGTCGAGAAATATAAGTCTAGACTACCTCACAAAATTTATTTCCAAATCATAACGAAAGTAGTCATAAATAAGGTCTTTAGAACTGTCTTAGACGAAGGAGCTTCAACTTCGATTTTGTCCCTGTCTTGTTGGAAAGCTATTGGCTCTCTCGAGCTTGTAACATCACCTACAACTATGAAAGCCTTTGATGGATGAGGTTTCCAGCCCCATGGTATCATACTATCCCTTTCAGTCGAGCTTGGGGGAAAAGCTATTTCTCTTCAAGTGGAAGTAGTAGATGCCCCACTAGATTACAACCTCCTTTTAGGAAGAAATTGGTTTTACGCCATGACTACTGTCACTTCAACGGTATTTCGAATTGTCCGATTTTCGCATCTATGGAGGATTGTCACCATTGACCAGCTTGATTTATGTACGCCGGATGTTACTACCTCTACGGATAATAACATCCCTATGTTAGGTCAGTCCCCTCCTCCTTACCAGTTGATTGGGGTAGGCATGCTAAAGGATTTGTTGCTTATGGGGATTTTTCTGTCAACTCCTCCTAACATAGACACGACGACAATAAATATGATTTTGTCATTTGATTATGATCCAAAGGGAAAATAAATTGTTGAGTCCACCTCGTTGAGTCTGCATGAAGAAATGTACAATGTTATCCAAACCCTTTTCAATGATCACACTGATGATCTTCATCTGGTGACTTCGGACCCTTACCACCTACCCTACTGGTTAGAACCCTCTCTTCCTATTCTAGATTATCTCTCCTATAATTTTCCTTCCAATGAGTCCATTATGGATATCATGAGTACGAATGAGCCTATATGGGAGTATCATCATCATAGATCCTTGTTCCTCCCCAACACCAGTTCGGTAGATCATGATTTTGCATCCCTTTTTTCCACTGATATTGTCAACACACCTCAAACTCTGATATTGTTTCAAGACATAGATTCTGAAGGAAACCTATGCAACATTACTCAAACAAATCCAATTGACATATCAACCAAGCCTGGTACCCTTGAGCATGCTAATGTTGGGCAAAACTGCTCAATAGAAGAATCTGAAGCATACAGGGCACTTTTCAAAGAATTTTGCGATGTTTTTTCTTGGTCTTACGAAAAAATGATGGGGATAGACCTGTCCATTATGGTCCATGAAATAAAAACCTATCCCACTGCAAAACTTGTCAGGCAAAAACTAGGGCAATTCCATCCATGAAAAGCCGCAGCTATCAAAGCTAAAATAGAGAAACTTCTCAAAGCAGGGTTTATTTATCCTGTACCCCTGACGGAATGGGTATCAAACGTCGTCCTTGTCAACAAAAAGCAGGGCACCATTAGAGTCTACATCGATTTCATAGATTTGAACAAAGCTTGTCCCAAATACAACTTTCCCACTTTGCATATCGACCAAATTATCGACAACTATGCTGGAAGTGTCATCTTCTCATTCATGGATGGATTTTCGGGTTATAATAAGATTGAGATTTTACCCACCGATCAACACAAGACAACATTCATTTTCCCATGGGGAACCTTTGCATATAGGAAGTTACCATTTGGCCTGAAAAATGCTTGAGCCACTTTCCAGCATGCTATGTCCTATGTGTTTCACGATATAAAACATATTGTTGAACCGTACCTTGACGACCTCCCAGCTCATTCACAGCGACGGGAGGGCCACCCTGGTCATCTTAGAGACATTTTCTTGAGATGCCGTCATTATAACATATGGCTCAATCCTCATAAATGTGTTTTTTGCATTGAGATGAGATGCCTGTTAGGTTTTGTGGTTTCTAAGGATGACATCCGGATAGATCCATTGAAAATTGCTGCTATTTTAGC
The DNA here is from genome assembly GCA_001517045.1 of Pseudotsuga menziesii. NCBI lineage: Eukaryota > Viridiplantae > Streptophyta > Pinopsida > Pinales > Pinaceae > Pseudotsuga > Pseudotsuga menziesii. The sequence continues at coordinate 112,257 of LPNX010534214.1, read as the reverse complement.
ACTACCAGCCCTAACCAAGCTTCTAGAACTCCAAAGTTTGCAAGGGAAGGAAAAATTCCTTCACCGTTTCGTTTGCAATTTTGGAGAGAAAACACACGGTTATATGCATCTCCTTAAGAAGGACACTCCATTATTTTGGGATGACCAAACCCAACGCGCCTTTGATAATATCAAACATGCTCTGACTCATTCACCCATGATACACCCCCCAGGTTATTCAAAGGATTTTCTCCTATACATTGCTGCCTCCACCACTACCATCGCTATGGTTCTGGTGCAAGAGAGTCCTGACGGTCAAGAGCACATGATCTAGTATGCAAGTAATAATCTCATGTATTTCAAAACTTGATATTCATGCATGGAGAAATTGGCATTGGCCACGGTCACTGCTGTTCAAAAATTTCGTCACTAAATTTTTCTCCGCACAAGCACAATATTGGCAGACCAGAACCCTATGTATTACATCTTGAATCGTCAAGTGTTTGGGGGAAAGTATTCATGATGGATAGTCATTCTACAAGTGTTTGATCTGGAATTTTCCAAAGCCAAATCAAAGAAATCCTTGGTCTTTGCCAAGCTCATGTGTGATCTTCCCTATGCTTCGACGGAATATGAGCCCAGTGATTCATTCCCGAATGAATTCCTATTCTTGATAAGCACTACTGACCCATGGTATGGATATTTGCTCATTTATTTCCAGACACAAAGGTTTCAGCCTACTGTAGCTCGTGACGATCACCGCCGTATCCATCACCACGCAAAATAATACCTCATCTTGAATGACACTTTGTATAGACGTGGTATTGGTTCCATTCTCCGATGATGTCTTACCCATGAGGAAGATGAACAAGTTTTGAATGATTGCCACTCTGGAGCATGTGGCGGTCATTTATCTGGGATGGCTACAGCCCAGAAAATCCTTCACGCTGGCTATTTATGGCCTTTAGTATTTAAAAATTGTCATGAGGCTGTTAAGAAATGCCCACCTTGTCAACATTTTTATCCGAAAAAGTGCACTCATGCTGCTCCGTTACACCCCATCATTGCCGTTGGCCCTTTCTCCAAATGGGGGATTGATTATATGCATTGTAATCCTACCTCATCCAGGGGGCATGGTTACATCATCATAGCCGTTGACTATTTTACAAAATGGGCTGAGGCCATGCCTACATATGCAGAGGATGGTAAGACTACCGCTCTCTTCCTGTTCAATCATGTGATATCAATATTCGGAGTCCCGCAGTGCATAGTTACTGATCACGAATCACATTTCCGTAATCAAATGATGGAGGAACTAAGTGCCAAGCTAGGTTTTCATCATGAAAACTCTACACCCTATTATCCACAAACTAATGGTAAGGTCGAGGCCATTAACAAATTTTTGAAAACGATGCTTCATCGAATGGTTGGAGACCATAAATCCAATTGGCACCATATATTTTTCTCCACTCTTTGAGCTTACAGGACTTCGGTGAAAACAACTACTGGTTTCACACCTTTATAGCTTGTCTATGGACTCGAAGCTGTCTTGCTGATTCAATGTCAGATTCCATCCTTAAAACTTGCCGTCGAACTTATCCCAGACACTTCCGCAGAGGAAGAGATATTTCTATACTTGAATAACCTTGATGAAACTAGAAGAGATGCTACCTTAGATAATGAGGAACACAAGAAACGTGTCAAGGCACAGTATGACAATTCTGTCCAACCTCGTGTCTTTAACGAGGGTGACCTAGTTTTGACTTATGATCAGAGATATGAAAAACTAGGGAAAGGGAAATTTGAATCCATGTGGTACGGTCCTTTCGTTATTTCCAGAGTTTTAGAGAAAGGGGCATACGAGCTCATGGACTATGATGGAATCCCCCTAGGAAAACCTCACAATGGGTTGTACCTGAAGAGGTACTATGCCTAGATCTCTCTTGGATAGTATCTTGTATATATGTATATTACTTGAATTTTAGTGTGCTTAAGTATTTTCAATATGGTTTTGATTTTAGTGTCTGTATCTATTTATACCATGTTTTGGTCGTGCAGAGCAGATGGCTTTCTATGAATTTGCTGATGGTGCTTTCCACCACACCTTGAATCTTGCCTCAGCTGCTTGGGTTCTCTATTCCCAAGCTTAATATTTGTTCAGTTCAAGAGTGGTTTGTATTGGTCCTGCTACCAATAATATCACCGAGTATCGAGCAGTCATAGGTCTTCTGACTAAAGCTGCCTCCCAAGATGTTCGCAACTTGGTAGTCTTGATGGATTCACAACTTGTGGTTTGTCATCTAAACCATGTCTATACCATTAGGAATATTGTGCTTCTTCACCTTTTCCGGAAGGTATGTTTATTAGAAAGATCATTTGAAACTATCACCTATAGGCATATCCCTAGGGAACATAATGCAGTTGCTGACTCATTGGAAAATTACATCCTAGATTGGAATATTGCCCATTCATGACATGAGAATCAAACATGGTTCACTGTAAATAAACTATAAAAGACACATAAAACTCATGTAAAATACATTCACCATTTGAGACATATAAACACCAAGGTAGAATTATGTATGTATATATATATATATATAAACATGTTTTACAAAAAATAGGTCATGAGACCTCATATGAAGCACGTAGGCCTTCACGTAAAAAATCATCATGAAAAAGTCCTGAAGTTATCTATCAGCTTTCAGTGAATACATCGTAAGCTAGTGATGCTCATGGTAACACATAACTGCCTGGGCTACTCTATGTAGCAGTCTGCTGAAACAACCCGGTACTCCTGCAGTAGGTCTCTGGTACCTCAGTGGGAGGTCATCGATCGAGGAATCCAAGATGTCTAGAGTCAACCTCTTGAGGTTATCCTCTATCTCCCCTGTCACATCATCGCACTGTGGTACAGAAAGGGCTCCAGCTCACCTATCTAATGGGGAGGCTCCCCCAGGCCATGCTACTCCGACGTCTGCATGAAAACATTCAAGTTTCGTTACTAAACATAAAAAATATAAAACATAAAAACACTATTTCCATTTTAGGGTCTTTTGTTTCTTATCGATATCACCCCATTATCCACTAGGTGGGAGCGGTAGGTCAGGGTCACCACTGAAGTCAGTGCCCGCATATGCATAGTCCTCCACCATGAGGAGTTGATCTCTCAACCATCGAAAGAATGGGTCACCGAACTTTACCTTGCCTCTACCCACTCCAGTACGGGCCATAATATAAACACACCTCTACTTGTGAGGGTCTCGTGCCCTCAAATCTGAAAAGAACACCTGGGGTCTCAATTGTTGAACCCACTTGAAAAATAAATTATCTAGAATGGAACCAAAACCGAATTGCTTCAGCTCCCCCTGCCGACACTTGGTCAGTTGATCCTTAAAGATCGGAAGTAGATCTTCCACCCAGTTGAAAACTGTGGGAGCCATGGCCTCTATGGTGTAGAGCATATGCACTATGGATGCTTGGTGTACCCCTTGGATTCCTACCACTCTTTGCATGGTAAACAATATTGTCTATAGAGAGCCATCCACTACTTCTTTTATGGAAATTTTCTTCCCCGATGTCACAGTCCCAGGAATGCAATGGCGGTTTATCAACTCCTGAGTAGTAATGTCCCCTCCACGGGAACCAGTCAAAGAGATGGGAGCACCTCGTCTCGATAGGCCTGTCAAGAAGTATATGTCCTCTAATTCAATTGTCAATATGTGAGCACCAACCTCGAAATACTGTTGCTCCGGATTCCACATCCGAAGTATATGTTCTAATAGTCGCTCATGTGATACCATACTAGGTGTGCAAATTTTTTTTAAGAGTCCACAGTCTCTCATGTGATACCATACTGGGTGTTTCCTCTCTTTCCATATGACCATTTTTTATCAATGAGAACCTATCAAAAACCACCACAAGACCAATTAGAAGCATTCCTAATCATTCAAATCCTAAAAAATGAGCTAGTTTTTCTTGTGCATGCCTTTTTATTTACCCACGGCTGGCACCACCTGTGTCCCATTGAGGATAAGCGATGGCACCGCCTGTGCACAGTGTTTTTGGTGTGGTTCTAGTGGGGTATCGCTTATCCTGCAAGGGATAAGAGTGGTTCCCGCTCTCATGGTTTTAGGCTCTCCCAATAGGCCCAAAACACCACCAAAAAATCAAAATTGAAAGCATGAAATGAAAGAGTAGGGTCTAAGCTATTACCTGGAACTGACGGTGCGTGAATCCGACGGTAGATGCTACCGATATCATCGACTAAAAATATGGCCAAGAAAATGATCCAAAGGCTCTCCACTATGGGTAAATGGATAGAAGAGTGGTAGCAGTAAAAGTTTTGGGAGTTTGTTTTTGACTTTTTCATACTACCATAAAATGGAAAAGGTCTTTTGAGCATTTATTGCGACCCTTTGGTGATGCTCTCCAAATATAACATCAAAGGTCTGAGTGCTTTTCTGATTCTTTTCAGACTCATAAAATCTCTCATCGTGAAAAGAGACCTAGTGGAGTCTTCTTTAAACTCTTTTCGGGCTCCTTAAATACGAAAATATTGTCGAGTGATCTTATCTTCTTCACTCTCGTTAAAGCACTTGAAGAGTCATTCATCTGATGGTAGGTTATCACTTTTTTGGTTCAGGTGAACTATTTTACGAAAAAGGACCCTATGGAGTCTTCTTTTGTGGTCGTTCAGACTCTCTAAACATGAACAATACTGAGTTAAGTTTCATTGGACTCGTTAAATCAAACATTGAGAGACCCTCTTTTGGGAACGAACCCCTCCTCTCTCAGGTTCGTAAAACATATGAGTTTGGACTTGTATTCAGATGAGCTATAATGAGTGTTTTTTACTCTCTTTGAACTCATAAAACTTAAAAGAGGCACTCATCAACCATGATGGGGAAAATGGGAAGGGAATCATTTTGAAAATGAATGGCAGTAGTTTGTCGTTACCTTTGAACATGGCACTTGTGTACATATCATTTCAGTAAATTGGGTATTCAGCTGATCTCCATGACAATCCACTTTCATGAGTCATGTCACTCCTTTGAGTCTTTCAAAAGAATGCATTGTCTGCCATCGCACTGTGTGTTTGTCTTGTCTAGTCATGCTGCCAAGTCTTTTGTTGTGCCGCCCGATGTTGAAAGGGAAGTTGAAGAAGTTTACCTCTGCAGTCAAAACAATCTTTGTGTCAGTAGTTTTGAGTCAGTTTTATGGTTACATTATTCACATCATTCCAGAACTTTGCTCTGAGTTTCATGTCATCAATGTGGGATTCATCATGGCCCTCCTTCGATGAGACTTTTCCTATCGACATCAGCTCATCATCCGGGAAATAGTCTTAGAAATAAATTTAGTACCTTGATATATGTATGCCTCAATGACATATTCTCTCACTCTCAACATAGGTTGACATTGTTAGAAAACAGGACCGCAGAGCAATAATAGGTATACAGTTAAATCAATAAACAAGATGCAAAACATATTAAACATTACAAAGAGATACATATATCGCGTGGTTCACCCAAACAATGGGCTACATCCACAAAGAAATTTGATAATCCTTTTATTACAGTCCAGAAATATGAAGGGATACACCCTGCAGCAAAACCGTTGCACTTCCTCTTCATGCTCTCACAATCTCTCTTCCAATACAATACAATACCATACCCAGTTGATTTACAATGCTCTCTTTTATAGGGGAAATACAATGGGAAAATTCTAGGGTTAACCCAATACCATGGGTCTGCAATACTGTTGGCCAACACACATCCCATATTTTTTTTTTGGGGGGCTCCGCCCCTGAACCCCCATTTTTACAGGGGAACTGCCCTCGAACCCTCGAACCCCAAGGCAAGGGGAACGAGTGTACAATACTCCTGGGTTACAAACACTACTAAATAATATCTCTAGATCTAGAAGATTAGGCTCCACAACCAACAATATCATTGACCTTTGATCGATGGAATCAACTAGGTGTTCGACATCAAGACATCTATTCATGCTCAGTAGATTGTAATAGGGTACCTTGGGAATCATTGACATCAATAGTGATCTCCCTCACACTTGTTAACCATTCACATCATTGGCCGATAATCAAGTGGTTTCTACCATGTTTGACTTTAGAACATTGTAATCACATGGACAGAATCGTACTTTGTGGAAGACGAGACAAAGACCTTGGGTATTTGTTTAGTGCTCATTGCTTTCCCCAGGTTGCGATGGAGTTTTGTATATCTAGCATGGATCCACATTTGTATGGTCTTGGCTATGCTCAAATTTGCATCTGTATGGCATAGATCTACGTTGTATGTCTAGTAGCTATGTCCAAGTTTGAATCCTCTATCACATGAATCTACGTTGTATTCTAGTAGCCATGCTTGTTTATTCCTCTCATGGATTTTCCTTGTATTGGTCCGTAGCCATGAGTTGGTTACATTTGTCTATAAGTCAAAAGTATTGATGTACTATAGATGCCTACTTGACAAAATTCTCCGACCAAGCTGACATTCTCATCTCGAAGTGACAACTTGTTCTCTCAAAGCTCTTGCTTATCGTATCCCTCTAAGCCTCATGCTTTGGGGAGCATTCTGTTATACCTAAATCTTGTCACCATCATGTGATGAGATCCTTAACCCCTATGTTTTCCCTTAATCCCAAAAATTGGAGTGGAAACTTGCTCTGTTTGTCAATTCTACTTGAAAAAACCTAGCACCGCGCTTACCCTTTGGCTGATAAGCAGTACCCTATTCAGCACTGTCTATATCCTATTATAGAGAAGCGGTGCCACCACCTATAGGCTTTGTTCTTAAAGCGGTTCTCACCTAAACTGCTCTATCATAAGGGAACAAAAGCGGTACCCTGGGTAAAATGGGAAAAAGAGAAGTTTCTCAAGGCTTCTAAATCATGAGCCTCGTGTCCTCCCTTATCCCTATCAATATGGGTTAGTTTGAGATCGAGATCCCCCTTGGCAGGATCTTAGAACCACCTCACCCACAATTCTCTCAACTCTCCCTATCCATTGAGCCTTATAAATACAAGCTCATATCCATAGTTGAGGGGGAGAACTGAATAGGTATTGTTATGCTATTGAATGGACTACCTAGTACAAATCATTGGAGAGCATAGAGAGCAAGTTGGAGCTTATGTGGATGAAGTGTTTGTCTCATGGAGGAGATTGTTGACACTAAGGCAACGGTTGTAAGCTTCTTCATTCATTCTTAATGCAAAGATGATTTCCATCTCACATATCTGTTGTTTTAATTTCACATGTATATGTTACTAGATTCCTTAGTCACTAGTATGGATATGTAGATGAGTTTTTGGTAGCTTTGATGTGCTTGTATGTTTGACATGTTTTCAAGTACACAAGTTCATAATTGAAGCAATATTCCAAGTGTCTACAACATTCAGGGAAGGTATTCATCCTTTGTCATTCACTCATTTCTTCTGGATCTGAACCATTCAGACTAGAGGAACAACTTCTGTCCACAGAAGGTGCAATATTCCCGATAACACAATTTCTTGTGGAAACCTAAATGTAATATTTTGATTGTTAGGAGAAAATGTATACAATCTACATTAAACCTCTATCATACATAGTCCATGGAAAAAAATCCAAATTCAAATAGATAAATAACTTAAAAGGATTTAAATCATCCATAAATCCTTATAATTGTGTAATCTTCATATAGGTACTATTCCCCCACACATTTATCTAGACTCAATTACAGTAATTTATTGTTCCCATGAAAAAATATGGGAGGAACATCTCCATAAAATGTCATACGAAGATGTGGAGAGCCTCCTGCAACAAATAATGAGAATGCATGATATAACAGAAATAATGGAGCAAAGAAGAGATTTTATTGATAACAGTCCACTTCAAGGGGGAAACCTCCTTTGAGAAATATCAATACAAAATATCTCTTGGATGATTTCATTGTCCTCAACACTTACTTATACACTAAGTCTAATATAGACAAATATTAATCCCCATGAATGTGGGATAATACAACATACCAACTAGATGACTTAACGACAACTATTAATCCCCATGAATGTGGGATAATACAACATAATAATGGGATAAATTACAAAGCATATGCGTCCAACAAAATATACTAACAAAATAAAGAGGAGGATTGACACAGGTTATTAATATCCCATCCCTCTTAGAAAATCTTTGTCCTCAAAGCTTTAGATGTGTAAACTGTTGCTGAATTTGGAGTGGTTCCCACGTAGCGTCCTCTAGTTACATCTTGTGCCACTGAATTAAGACCTCTTTGATGGAATGAGAGAGAAGCTGACGAGTATGATTATTGAGGACGTCCTTCGGCTCCAAAATGATGGATCCTTCATTATCCAGTTTTGGTAAAATAGTTTGTGCTCTGACGTTGGTGCCAATCACTTTCTTCAAACAAGAGACATGAAATACTGGGTGAAAGCGATAAGAAGGAGGAATTTCCAATTTATAAGAAACGGACCCAATCTTCTAAAGAACCTTATATGGCCCATAGAAATTTGGAGCGACCTTCTGATGCCCTTTGAGTTTCGAGAAGGATTGCTTGTAAGGATGTAGACAAAGAAAAAACATATCACCAACTTGAAAAGTGCACTCAAACCAGTGCTGATCGGCCTGTTATTTCATGCGGTTTCTTGCTATGTGAAGATTGTCCTACAGAATATGAAGAATATGATCTCGGTTCCTAAGAACCATGTCAACTGCCTGAATTGGTGAACTGTTGGGAGTGTATGGAAGGAGTAATGGAGACCATAAATTGATTCATATATAGTCATTTTAGATGCAATATGGTAGTGATTATTGTACCACCATTAAGCGAGAGGGAGCCAGTTTTCCCACTAATGTTGTTTTCCAAAGGTGAAGAAATGAATATAAGTTTCCAAACATTTGTTGATGACTTCAGTTGGAACATATGTTTCTGGGTGATATCCTGAACTCATATTTAGTTTGGTTCCATTGAGGTGAAATAGTTTGGTCCAAAAATGACTTGTGAAATTTGCATCGCAGTTTGAGACAATGGAAGAAGGGATTCCATGAAGACATTATATCTGGTCCATGGAAATTTGGGCGACTGAGGAGGAGATATATGGATCGCTGAGAGCACACAAATGATTATATTTGGAGATTCTATCGACCACAACCAATATTACGATCTTCCCTCCATATTTAGGGATCCCTTCAATGAAATCCATCGAAATATCTGTCCAAATCCTTGTAGGGATGGGCAAAGGTTCGAGCAATCCGGGAAGGAGTGTAGTTTCACCCTTGTGGTGTTGACAGGTAGCACATTCGACAACCATCTATTGAATTTCTCATTTCATTCCATTCCAAAATAAGTTGCGTTGTTCCCACTCATATGTTTTGAGGAACCTAGAGTGCCCTACCAATGGAGAAGCATGGAGTTCATAAAAGACCACATGTTTAATATCTGTGCTCTAGGGAAGCACCAGATGACCCTTGTATCTCAGAGAAGAACCATCTCAAGAGTAATGCAGTACTACATAAGGGTTACTAGCCAACTGTTGGATGATTTCAGATAATGAGGAGTCATTGACATATCCTTGCTGAACTGAGTCTAACCAAGTTGGAATATGCATAGAAACAACTGAAAGGGAAACATGGGAATCAAATGTGCGAGAAAGAGCATCCGCCACAAGATTGTCCTTATCCTTCTTATAATTGATCTCATTAACCCATGAGTTTTCTAACCCATTTATGTTGTGTTGGGGATGAGACCCGTTATTCCAGGAAATATTTCAGACTCCGGTGATCAGTCTTAATGCAGAAAGGATTCCCTAAGAGGTATGGCCACCACTTCTGTATTGAGTGAAAAATAGCCATCATTTACTTCTCATATGTAGAGGTGGATGAATTCTTACCCGAAAGGGATTTGTCGACGAATTCAATGGGATGTTCATCTTGAAAGAGGACAACACCAAGTCCATTATTGCAATCTCAAGAGTGAAGGGCTTGGAAAAATTAGGCATCTGAAGGGTGGATCAGAATGAAAGATCCAAGGGAGTAGTTAAGACTGTTGAAGGTTGCATATGAATGAAATGGAGCTGAGCGATGACACCATGTGAATTATTATTAAGGATATTTCCCTTGCGATGTGAACTGATGATGCTGAGAGACCCTGGTTGTAAGCCATTGAATGTGTGTTTTTTCCCATTAACTAAAAACTGCATCCAAAGTTCAACAAAATCCCATAAGATGGGTCCAAGTGTGCATAAGCATTGAGTGCCCAAAATCACATCACATCCTCCTAGGGGCATGGAAAACAGGTTAGAGCGCAAGTTATAATATCCAATAGAGATATGCACATTACGACACTTTCCTTTACAATGAAAGGTGCTCCCATTGGGAACCATGAATTTAAAGTTGGAGCAAGGATCGACAAAACAATCAACCTGTTTGGCAATCTGAGGGTCATTGAAGTTATGGGTGCTACTAGAATCATTGAGTATTGTAAGAGGGATCTTCTTGAAGAAACCCTTGACCCGCATGGTTTGTGGGGCGATGACTCTGGCTAATGCTTGGAGAGATATCTCTGGGTGGTCTTCGTGAGAATGAGGGTCAACAGGCGGATGCTGAATGTCAACCTGATCATCTACTGGATCTTGAGCAACTTCAAAAATTTCAAGTGCAGGCGGAGAAGCCACATCCAAGAGATAGAGATTTTGTTCAGTATATTGATGTCCCTAGGTGATCACAATTATAACAAAGTCCTTTTTCCCTATGTGCCCGCATCTCGGCTTCAGAACAATGCTTGATAGGAGTGGTTCTAGGAGTTGGAGGGATTGGAGGTCATTAGGGAACCATATTTCTGAATGGAACACAAGTGGATTTGGGGCGTTGCTAAGCCCCGATATTGTCCTCAACCAACTTAGCCAACCCTAGGATTTCCATAATTGTGTTGGGACATAACATTTTAACCTTAGATCATATTGTATCCTTCCGACCATTGATAAAACAACTCATGTAAAATGCATCAGACAATCCTTCTGTGTGATTGATCAATTTCTCAACTTCAGTCTGATACTCTTGCATAATGCCAGTCTGGCGAAGTTTGGTGAGTGCTCCTGTGAAGTCATTAAAACCACAAGGGCCAAATCGGTGCAAAAGGAGTTGGCAAAAATTTGTCCATTGTGACGCTTCATGATCCTTGATGTACCAATGGAACCATTGAAGGGATTCATGTGCCAAATTAAAGGATGCAAGTGGGAATTTATTGACATCAAGAGTGTTATGCAGACTGAAATATTGTTCATCGCTGTAAATCCATCCAGTCGGATCATCACCATTGAAGTGAGGAAAATCAAGATTCGACCCACGAAAGTTGCTAGAGGAAGAGGAGTTAGTGCCTGCAGAAGACCCAGGGTGTCATCGATTGTTCATGGGTGAATGCAGAAGCTGGAGGCTGAGGAATTTTTGATCCAGAGCTTCGAGTTTGGTATTTATGGTGGCAAGTTCTTCTTCCATTATTTTATTTGCGCCTACGAGGGTGCCAACCATAAGCAACAATTTATTTTTAGGGAAAGGGTAGAAAAACAAAAATGGAAAGGGTTTTAGAGAAGGAAAATTTTGAGTTGGAAAAAACTCAGGTGGGTAATTAGGGTTTGACTGGATTTTGGACACTTGCTGAGGGATAGGGAAGCAGAAAATGCAAATTTTAGAAGTGGGTTGAAATAATGAGAAAATTTTTCAAAGAGGGACAAGGAAGCATAAATGGGAAACGAACACAGTGGGAAAATTTTGAAGGAAATTAGGTAAGAATCAGAATTTTGGGCTTCAGAAAGTGGAATTTAGGATAGGGTTCTCAAGGAAGGAAATATGAAGAATAAAATTACAGGGGTTACAGTGAATTTTCAAGGTAAATGGAGCTAAATAAAAGAAGATATGGCCAAAATTCAGAAATCTGTACTTTTTTTTAGGTTCGGTGAAAATGATCTATGGCGGTTCTGGAATTCTGTGCTTTATCAACTAGAAATGGATATGGACCCCAGGTTTGTGGGTCTTCCTAATGGTTCAGGGGATTCACTCGGCCACCAATGTTTTCTAACGGATTGTGTATTGGGGAAGCACCCCTCACTCCATGGCTCAGGTAAAACTGATAACTGCTTTTCCACAAATAACAACTTTTGGTTTACCTCATAGGTGGAACTAGTCAATTAGGTAGGGTTCGTTGCCCTTTTTTCTTGGCAGGTCGTCTCAATGTCCAACTACTTCGGGGTTCTTGTGGTACTCCTCACAATGAGTTATAGGGATCTTCCCAAGTACTTCCCACAATTAAGAGGATAAGGTTTATTCCCTGATCTGAATGAATAATATCAATGCAAAGAAGAAGAACTACTGCAATAATTATAGTGCCAGAAAAAATGTAGTAGAAATTCCACCTAATGCCGAAAAAACCCTTAATTAGAGCTAGGGTTTTGAGACGAAAATTTTAAAATGAGCATAACTTTATCCCCATTGCTCATAATTGCTATAATAAACTATTTTAGGAACTGGAAAAACAACCCTGCATCTACCCACACAATCAAAATAAAAATATGGGTACCCGGTCAAAATATTTTCGCTCAGCAATTTCCGCAGCCATCACTGAAATTCTAGAAAATGACTGATTTTAAATCCGTGATATCTCCACTTTTGGAACTCCAAATGAAATGATTTTTTTTTGAAACTGCTTATTTTTACAACAGGAATTCAGATCTGCAACTTGTTTCTATTGATTCTATGCAGAACATTTCATAAATTGATCTAAAATTCATTGCCCAATTATTTTTTTTGACAAAAATAAGAGAAGAGAAAAATCCCCACTTGTGCCAAGGAAAGTTCTTTGAGACCAGATGTGGAGAACCTCCTGCAACAAATAATGAGAATGCATGATATAACATAAATAATGGAGCAAAGAAGATATTTTAGTAAAATCGATATTTGTATCATGCTTTATTAATAAATATGCCAATTGAGTGACATAGGAAGGGTTTCCTAACTTATATTCTATGTTTAATTCAATATGTTGGAAATTCAAAAACCGAGAATACAAAATAAGGTATACAAAA
>LPNX010534214.1:0-81390 GCA_001517045.1 Pseudotsuga menziesii | reverse complement strand
AAAACTTAAAATGAGACACAATATTGGATGCAAGATGGGACAAAACATTGAATGTAAAACTAGACGTAATATTGAATGCAAGATGGGATGCAACATTAGACACAAAATTAGATGCAATATTAGATACAAACATGGTTGCAAAACTAGGCACAACATTAGGCGCAACACTGGGTGCAACATTGGGCTCAAACATAGATGCAAAAAAAGACATCAATCGGGATGCAACACTAGGTGCAAACCTAGATGCGAAATACGACGTAAAACGAGATGAAACATTAGGCACAAACATGGATACAAAAAAAGACGTAAAACAAGATACAAAATTAGATGCAAATGGGGATGCAACATTATAAGTAAAATTGGATGCAAAACTAGACGCAACATTGGGCCGAAAATTGGATGCAATCCTAGATGCAATGTTAGATGCATAATTGGACACATAATTCTATGCAAAACATGGTGCAAAATTGGGTGCAAGACTCGATGAAAAACTAGAAGCAAAATAAGATGCAAAATTGGATACAAAACTGAGCGTGAAACTGGGTGCAAGCAAGGATGTAACAAAGGACGCAAAAAAAGATGCAATAGAAGTTGCAAAATTGGGTGGAAATAAAGGCGTAACAAAAGATGCAAAAAATTGGGCGCAAAAATGGACGCAAAAATGGATGTTAAAAAGGATAGAAAAAAAGATGCAATAGAGGGCGTTTTACGAAAATGTACAATAGCACCAAGTTTAGCGCCAGATTGTTCATCACAATTGAGAAAAAATTACACTAAAATCCGGCGCTAAATTCGATGCTAAATCCAGTTTTTGTTGTAGTGAATAGAAGACCACTTTCACCTAGAGCGCTAGAGAGTGAAGATCAGATGGAACATTGTGATGATATTTCCAAGTGCACAACACTTTAAAAACAAGTCAAATTAGGTCATACAAGGAAGGTATCAAATATTGCATGTTTTAGTAATTAGTTAACACTAAGAACATTGTTTTATCTTCAACCATGCGCCCTCACTGACTTGGTGTAAAGTTGGCACTCCATAATTATTTCCCACAAAGAAGATATGTTCCCTCCATTAATTCATTGATTTTAACTGTATCTAACTGAGTTGTTAACTGAATGAACTGAACTGAACTAAATGGAACTGCATGCAACTGAACAGAACTGAATGTAATTGAACATAACTGAATGTAACTAAGCCGAACTGAATGTAATTGAACATAACTGAATGTAACTAAGCCGAACTGAATGTAATTAAACAATTTTGAATGTAATTGAATAGAATTGAATGTAACTAAACCAAACTGAACATAACTGAATGGAATGGAACATAATTGAATGTAACTGAAAAGAATTGAATGTAACTCCATTAGTGTCATCTCCAACAACTACTTGCATAAATCAAGGAGTTTATACCTTAATTAACTGAATCTTGTTTATCATAATTAATACTCAACTTATGTCTTATCAATTCAAGTTCACTTGGTGGAAAAATGGGCAATTCAAATTCTCTCTCCATCTTTGTGCTTATATTAACTATCTTTGCATGGTCCATATGTTTTTTCATAAATTCTATATCATATCATACTCATAATATTGCTTCCGAACCGAAGATCATATGTATTTCCCCGGGTCATATAGTCACATGCTAAAGTAATTCACTCTAGGGGTAGCTGATCCCTAAAGGAGATTTGTAGCACCTGTTGACCATGACTAGCCATACATCACATAGTATATCCCCGAGACTTAATACAACATACGTCATGTGAACTTAATACACCATAAGTTTCATACTTGACAAAACAAGTCTCAGACCTTAACATAAGGTCATGATATTAACCATAAGATCATAGTACAATCATCTCTTCCAAATATGACAATTTCATGTGAACTTAATACACCATAAGTTTCAGACTTGATACAACACAAGTCTTGTTGATACAACACAAGTCTTGGACCTTAATAAAACATAAGGTCATGGAGAATATATGAACCTAATTACAACATAGATTTCAGACTTGATTACAACACAAGTCTCTTCGGAATGACTCCCAAATCTATGCTCTCAACAACCTCCATCTTGACAAACTAGAAAAATATTTTATAACCCAAGCCACATATCAAAAGAAGTGAAATCTTCGTGTTGAAAGAGAGAATGCCTTTGAAAATACTTATTTTGATCTTAAAAAGAGAGATTACACTTTTGATATTAACATTAAATAATCAACCTCTTTTCCGTGATTCATTGGAAAAAAAATTATCTTGAAGTTCCCTCTTCAATGGCGTTACACCACACTTCACTTAAAACCATCCTTTGAAATCGACAGTTTTGATTAAAGTTTTGAGGGTCAAGGGACAAGGGGTAATTTTTTTTCCTTCCCCATCCTCATGAAATGTGAGGCTTCCATGACACAACAAAATATTTATCTACAAGGATAGCCACCCAAGAATTAAAAAGAGAATGGGTAAAAACATGAAGCTGGGTAACTATTTTGCTTGTTTTTTGACAGACAAAACTGCAAAATTTCATGTTTTCCAACTTCAACCCCTTTAAACACATATCTCAATTAGAAATTTAATATTGAAGTAAAAACAAATGTTTTAGAGAATTGAATTAGCTTCGTGCTCATATTTATTTTTAAATTTTTTTACAAACATATCGTGGGACAAATTTGGTGCTCACCAACGACATATACTTGAAAATTTTAGGTATGGATAATGAGTGATTTACATGAGCACTAGTTTTTCAGAGATGGTTATTTATTTTAGGCAAAAAAATGTATGTTCATAATATCCACTCACTACACTATGCATGGACTATATTTTGATATTTTTCATACTTGAGAACTATTTTTTATTATTTATCATAATCACATATGTTCAAAAAATGGCACCAGATCGACACATGTTAGTGCGATTCAATTTTCTTTTAAAGTGACTCTTATTGAAAAAACTAAAAGTATTGTTTTGAAGAGGACATGGAAAAGAAGATAACTGTGAATATTTCAATCTTTTTTCCATTTTCTATGTTATGAGATTGATTTTTCATTTCGGTTGATTTTCATAACAATACAATTCTTAAGGGATAAGGTTTAGATTTTTTTTATTAATACATAGAAATTCAAAATGAAATGAAACAATTCGTATATCATTGGAAACTAGATTAAGAAATGAATCTTTAAAATTTGCAAGGGTTTTGTCCCAGCTGAAGTTGTAGGTTCCAGAAATATGCTGGAGATTTTCATAGGTTTTGTTGACCGCAAAATATCGACCAAGAAAACATCTTCCAAACTCTTGGTCAAGACTTTAGTTCAAACTCTGAGCTGATATTTTTTTCTAAAATATGACACTATGATTAGTTCAAACTCTCAAACTAGAGTTTTATTAAAATCTCGGTCGAGATTTTGAAAGCTCACAAAATCTCAGCCTTGATTTTTTTAAACTCTTGGCCTAGAGTTTTAAATGAATTTTTTCACATGTTTATCTGCGCGTGCTATTTTTTTCTCTCCATTCTAAAAATGTTACCCGACTTCACGTTTTCACCCAAACATGTCCATGACCCTTGCTAGATCTGAGATTTCAATATACATCTTGGTGAACCATCAAAGCGATGGTGGATTTTATTGGTTTTTTATATAACATTTATATTGGAGGTCCCTCTTGAATGACATCACATCACATCCTTTGAAACTGATAGTTTTGATTGTAGTTACAAGAGTGGGAGACAAGTAGTAAATGTTTTCTTCCTTTTCAATTCTTGTAGAATACAAGGCTTCCATGACACTTTACAATGATCTGTTTATATAAGGAAACCACTCATTTTCACTTTACTCTTAATATTGGGAAAACACTTAATGACATAAGTTCCAAATATAGTATTCTTCCATACATTCCATAAGGATGACCCAATCCTTATTTATAGATAACAAGAGAACCCTAATCATAACATTCTCCTAAATCCCTATTGGAATTTATTTAGTGAGGTCACATAACATTTATTCAATTCTAACTACCATGGGGGCCTTACTTAAGAATAAAAAACATAGTGGACCTTAGTACCATGGGTGTTAGAAAACAAGACCATGGAGCAATAAAATAAAATAAATCATATAAGAGAACAATACAAGAGAGACACTAATATACGTGGTTCACCCGATATGGGATACATCCATGGAGAAACAACCATTCCCTTCTTTCATCTTTCCCAAGAAAATGAAGGGATACAACTTGCAACACATCTATTGCAACCTCCTCTTCACTCCTTCATAGTCTATATCGCTCGGTCACAATGATATTTCAACAATATATAGCTGCAATACAATTACCTCATACACAAAACAAGGTTTCATTATAGTAAAAGGAACCTAAGTTAACTTCTACCGTAATATTTACAATTTAATGATGAACGGTCTAGATTGACTATGAAATTACAATATTTTACAAGGCATTTTTCTAAAAAGATATTTGGGGGCTCCACCCCCAGACCCATAACTTGGGATGGCAGTGGGGGGGGGGGGGGGGGGGGGATGGATATATCCCCCCCCAGAACCCCCCCCCCCCCTTGGAATTGGGATCCAAACCTAGATGAAACAAGACCTCTGAATCATGCAGATACTTAGGATCCACAACCAACACATGGGGCCTTATTTACTAATAATAAACATAATGGAATTAGTCCATATTTAATTGAATGGCCTCCATTTTCATTACTCTAATGGGACCTTCAATCCCCAAATACACCCATAGGGAGAATACCAAAATTACATCCCACCTAGAAAAGTGTTTCTTTCAATGCTTATTGTGAGCAAGTAAACCCATAAAGTAGAGTCCCGTGGAAAATAATTGACCACAATGTTGATGTAGGTCAAGGAACCAAGGTCTCATGTACAAGAGCTATCCACTATGTTAAATTAGTCCAAGAGGTTCCACCATAAACTTAGGTCTCATGCACATGTGCCAACGAGAATACGAAGGATGCAATGCCTCATGTGCAAGTACTAACTACAATGCTAAAGTAATCCAAAGATCTCGTCCATAAATTTGTGTCTCATGTCCAAGTGCTCATGTTGAATTCCCCTTGAAGATACCTAATATCAATACCTAGTTGAGAATGGTTCTCCAAATCCCTACAATGGTCATGTGGATCCAATTATAACAAAAAATTATCCACAAAAGGTTGGATGTGGAACTAGAAGGAACAATTCTACTACAGAATAGGTAAACTAAACATTGGTAGTCATAACCAACTCCTAAATTCCTGCAACAATCTTCTATATATAAATCAAGTTAGATTCATCAAATAGAATTAGTTGGAAGTACTTGTTTTCCCATTAATTATAGTTGTCCATATATTAGTTCTCACAATCATCCTCAAAATAATACCAATTATAATTGTTTCATTATAATATTCTTTAATGAAAGGATATAGTGGTTGAAGGAGTTCAATTTCTCTAATTTGTTGCGATGTTACCTCAGCCTCCTTGGATTTTATCTCATACTCCTCCATTTTTTCATACACATCCTGCAAGGTATTTATCACCAACATTCACTTCTCCCATGGCATGTCCATTTCCATTCTTTGGTTTTGTTAGGAATTGAGGTTATAAACTTTCAAGGATTGTAACATAGTGGATATATATTAGAAGCATAACATTTAATATATCGAATCAAACCCCCAAAGTTCACGTATTCAATGGTGACAGTCCAATTGCAATTTGAACACTATTAAATAAGTATGTTTTGCAATGTCCCACTGAACATCATGGATAGTTTATTTTAAATCAATGATATCATCACACTCTATACTCAAATTTGAACAATTGTTTTTGAACTTAGGTGTTTTTCCTAGAACAACTCATATATCAAGCTAGTATATTCAAATTATACTTAAAACACTACAGGAATTGTTGTAGCCCTCTTTTTACTTTGAAAAACAAACTTGTGGGCCCAAAAAATAGGCCTGAGATCAATTGTTATGATCATTAACTCAAGAAATTGAATCCCAAACAACAGAACATAAATTATACATAGTTTATTAATAACAAAATACCCTTAAGGTAGGGAAACACCTTACAATGATCCTTTTATGGAAGGAACCCATTATTGTTCACTTGTGTGTTAAGGTTGGGTGACCTCTCAATGAGATAAGCTCCAAATGCATTATTCTTCCACACATTCCATAAGTACTCCATTATTTTTTAATTCTAACAAGATAATCCTAATGAATATTACATCCTCATAATTGCCCAATGGACCTTCTTTAATAAAGACACATTACACTTATTCAATACTATCTACCATAGTGGGCCTTATTTACTAATAACAAATATTGTGGACCTAGTACACCTTATATTAGATGGTCTCCATTGTTATTACTCTAATGAGTCCTTTAGCCCTCCATTACACCCATAGAGAGGATCCCAACACCTTTGGAATTTACTTCCTACTTGGAATCATTAATTATACACTCTCCAAGAGGTTCAAGTAATTTGAATGGGAATTGACACCACAAGTCCATGTTTTAATACATCGATATGTGGATAACCTATTTTTTGCTCAAATTTTCCTTTCCATTTTTACTATTTTACAATTTTTTTGTAATTGTTTTCTAATTTTCCATACACATCATCCTCAAAATCACACTAAGTATCAATTTCTTCATTATACTCTTCGTGAATGAAAAGATGTGATGTTTGAAGGAGATCGATTTCTATGATTGGTTGCAATTTTACCTTATACTCCTGGGATTTTATCTCATACTCTAATTTCTCATACTCCTCCTGCAAGGTTTTCATCACCAACATTCACTTCTCCCATGTCATATTCCACCACATTGGCAATCTTTGCTTGTATTAGGGTTTGAGGGAGGAAACTTATAAGGATTGTAACACAATGGATATTGATCATACTCGCATAACATATAATATATTAAATCATTCCTCCAAAAATCCTTCTTTTCATTTTGTTGGTCTTGTTGCAATTTGAACAACTTGTCAAAATATATATTTTTCTACAATATGTGTAGTCATCATGGAAAACCCCTAAAATAATTGATTTTAAATTAGTGATATCATCACTTTTTGTACTCCAATTTTTGAACAATTGTTTTTTGAACTTGGGTTTTTTTCCAATAATACTCATATATATAGTTAATTTCTTCAAATTCTAGTAAAAAATAAAGGAATAGTATTTAGACCCTATTTTTCCCTTTGAAAACCTTCAAAATAGGAAAAAATATCATCTCTTTTGGACCCTAAAAAAGAGCTGTAATACAAGTTGTTATGATCCTTAACCCCATAAATTGAATCACAAACAAGATATAAAAATTTTTCCACGCTTTATTAACTAGAAAATACCCTTAAGGAAGGCCAACACTGTCATGTCCCCATCCCTATGAGACTACTAGTTGACAGTGTTTCACCCACCTAATAGTTCTCTAGGTTGAGGAGGAGGCATTAAATATTGCAATAAGGGAGCTATGGGACCCAAGAGAACCTTATTTTTTCATTTACACATTAAATTGGGTCATACAAATAATAAATATGGATAAAATAAAGTGGCATTTCTTCATAAAGACATTTGGAGGTTCATGGAGACATTGGGTGGATAGATTCTTCCTTACACATGTCATGACTTAACCCAAAATTTGAGATTATGGGTAATGGAACATTATTGGAAGGTGAAGAGGTGTCAAGTAACATATCCTTATCCCAAGTATTCGAATGGGTGAAGAGGATTAACTCCCCATAGAAGAGTAAGAGGCTAGGAAGAAACTAGGTTCCACTTGGAAAAATATTCCCTACATTTTATGACAACAATGATGGAATATTATAGGACAAGTCAGACCTGATTGCAGAAATTATTGAAGACCTATTACAATCTGACATGTCAGGGATAAAAATAGTCTCCAAGAGGGAGCACTTGGGGCTTGGTGGCAGCAATTCGAATTTGGAGGAAGATGAAGGGTTGAGGAGAAGGACAAGTATCATGGAGGTTACTAAACATCAAGGATGAGTTGGAGGGCCTTAGTATGGTTATAAAAATATTTCATTAGGAATTAGAATGGATTTTTATCATTTGATAATTTTCCTTTGGTATTTTGGAAAGCACTAGCTTGTCCATTGCACGACGAATGCTCACTTACCCTACTAGTGAGCCAATTTCGAGAGAGTGAGATTCTCATCCAAGTTGGATATGGGATAGGCCGCCATTAACTCTAATTTGGAGCTTCATGATTTTTTTTTACTGCATATAGCAGTCTTCTACTGTTTGTGACCCATCTTTCCTCCCATTCTCTCAATCCCCAGTTCAATATTTCCATATTTCTCTATGATGCCGCACTTGTGTGAATGGTGGTTGCGCCCCATTGAGTCTAGTTTATTACCAAGAAGGTTTGAATTATTTATGGATATTTAATATGTCCCTAATCATATATGTAATTATAAATCAGAAGAAATGCATATGCAGATGTCCACATTTCCAAGCTTTGTTGTGACTAGTTTCCATGTGTTGATTTCCCATTTCAATGGAGTTGTATATCTGATGTATGTTGCGACTTGGACATGATATTATATGATTTTAGTGAGATATTAAAATTATTTTTATGTTACATAATAATTATTCTCTGTTCTGAACCATTATATACACAAATTGTGAGTCAAAGTTGAGCTTTTACAGGTCATTTCCCTTAAGCAAATCTCACTGAATTTATGCATTCGAATATGAAGCTTCAAACAGCTACTGCAGAAAAATTAACCGTACCAAATGAAATTATATTAAGTCTAATAAAATTCCCCATAATATTTTTTACAATTTTGGAGGGTCGTATAGTATTTTTAGAGCCATTTCTGTTCACACCCTACGGGGATTTGCACCATAAATTGCTAGTAAATTTACCACTTTTTCCAATGTTCCCAAATCAATTTTCATATTTATATAACCTGTAATTAAGTTATAATAGAGTCCATTTATTGGTACTAATACTCACCATATGAGTCCCTACAAAATTCTATACCCACTTGTGACATTCAAATGCCCTAGAGTTTAGACTAGTCAAGGCAATTTTACCCAAATTCTGCCTTTGTTGGGAATTTTTGAATTGGGTCATTACAGTTGTATCACAGCATGATGTTAGAAAATTTTGGATTTTTATATTCATTTTTCCCAATTATGACATACCTCCATTTAATACTGAAACTGGAGACCTTAACAGTGGAAGGGAAGAAAGTGGAGAGGTTAGTTCTTTTTACAAGGAGATTAAGGAAAAACTAGGACTGGGAGATATGGATGAAAAATAAAATAAAGTGCAGCTTAAGATATTCATTAAATCATATCTTGAATGGATGACCAAACATTTTATTCAAGGGTTCGAATTGTTGGCTAGCCAACTTGGGGGAAATTCAACACCAGGGAGTAGTAGTAGTTCACCTCATGTTGAGAATAAGACCAATGGGGAAGCCATTTTTTTGAAGTCTGGACCTCATAATAGACCCCATGAGTTCAACAATCAGAGTGGACCTGAAATCCATAAGATTTTAGAGTCCAAATAATTCCCTTATAGTACTTATGATGTGAGGGAAGAAACAAATGATTGACAACAACTAAGTGATGAATGTAGGAAAGTCCTACCTTTCGATCAGTTCATTAGACCCTCTCTTTAGCTTAAGAAAGGAGGAAGTGGGAATAGGGAACCTGCTCTTAATAATGAATTAAATTACACCATGGTAAAATTAATTATTCCTTCCTTTTATGCTTCCTCACAAATGTATGCTAGTGCTTGGTTGCAGAAATTAAGTGTGTATTTTCAGTTAAATCCTATGGTTGAAGAAGATGCATTGAAGATGGCCATTTTGCATCTTGAAGGGGAAGATAGTTATTGGTGGTTCCATGGTATTAGAAACTTGGGACATGATCAGATTTTATATTATTATGGATTCTCCAATTCATTAATGGAGAGATTTGAGAGGGAAGACCATGAACTTCCTTTCAAAGAACTAACACAATTGAAGCAAGTAGGAACTCCTGAAGCATATATGTTCGAATTTGAAAAGATTTTAGTAATGGTTTATGATGTGTCTATGGTGAGGTTGGTTTTATTATTTACTGAAGGATTGACATAACCTTTGAGAGGGGTCTTGAAATCCCACAAGCCATCAACATTGAAGGATGCCATGAATTTGACAAGAGATTTGCAGACTGTGTTTCCAAGAACCAAATACCCCCCCAAGCCAAATTTACCTTCCAAGTTCAATGAAGGAAAGAAACCATGGAAAAGGACTCCTCTACCAAATAAAATAAAGGGGGACCAAGCTAAGAATAACTTATAAGAAATAAGTTGTGTTTTACATGCCAACAACCTTGGGTACTGAGACATAGATGTGCCAAGGGAAAGGCACACTACATTGAATTTTTCTGTGAAGATGATGAAGAGGGGGGTGAGTAGGAGGAAGCACAAATTTCATCCCAATAAGAGTGGTATAAAACAACATAATAAGAACATCCCACTCCTGAGACAAGAAAAAATGAAGCACTCTCAGGTGTACCTAGATTCCACACCTTGAGGCTCAAGGGTAACATACAAGGCCAAAAGGTCATGGTTCTAGTGAATGGAGGGTCCACTAATAAATTCATAGATGAAACCTTGGTGGAGAGGATAAATTTATAAGCTGAAATTTTTTATGGTTTCACAATCATCATTCTAGGTAACAATTCTATGCACTACACTAAATGGATTCCAAAGCTTCAAGTTACTATAGGAAATCATACTATCACTGAAAATTTTTATGTAGTGAATGTGGATGATAAAAATGTGGTTTGGGAGTAAAATGGTTGTATTATTTTGGGGAGCATAAAATGAACTATCAAGTCCCTGAATTAAGGTTCAAAAATTTGGAGGGGAAACCCATCTTGTTGAGGGGAATGCACACTTACCCAAATCAAGTGGTGTCATTTCACAACATGAGGTCTATCTTGAGGCATGGATACATAGAATGGGTTGTTGAATGTTTAATTACATCTCCTAAACCTCACTTTAAGGTTTCCAAGCATCCTAAGGAGATAAAGCAATTATTGAGTAAGTATGAGAGGGTTTTTGGATACCTTCCCCTAGGAAGACCACCAGATAGAGGGGTGGAGCATATCATTGAGTTAGAGATAAGAAAACAACCTATAAAAATGTGAACCTATAAACACCACAAAAGGATTAAAGATGATATTTAAGAGGCCATTAAATAACTCTTGGAGATGCATCTCATAAGGCCTAGCTCCAGCCCATATGGTTCTTCAGTTGTCATGGTAAAGAAAAAAGGATGGAACTTTGAGGATGTGCATTGATTTTAGAGAATTGAATAAGAAGACAGTAAATATTATATATCCCATCCCAAGGATTTATGAGCTCATGGATGAGATCCATGGAGCCAAGTTCTTCTCAAATATTAATCTTATATATGGTTATCATCAAATTCGAATGAGGGAAGAAGACATACCAAATACTGCTTTCAGATGCCACTATGGTCACTTTGAGTTTGTTTCCATGCCGTTTGGCTTTACAAATGCACCTGCCACAGTCCAATCATGCATGAACAATATATTCCATAGGCATCTTCGTAAGTTTGTACTAGTTTTCTTCGATGACATTCTTATTTACAGTAAAACTTGGAAGTAACATTTGCACCATCTATAAGAGGTATTAAAAATTTTGCATGATCAGTCTTTGTTTGCTAAGGTGTCAAAATGCAAATTTGGTTTGACAACTATATTGTATATTGGACACATCATTGGTCAATATGGTGTAAAGGTGAATATGGAGAAAATAAGAGCCATTATAGAATTGCCTCATCCCAAAAGTATCACTGAGTTGAGAGGATTCATTGGAACTTGCACCTACTATAGAAAGTTTGTGAAGGGGTTCTCCCAACTCACTTCACCTCTCACTAATTTGATAAATAAGTATTCTTTCCAATGGCATGAAGGGGCTGAAAAATATTTCGAAATAATGAAATAGGTAATAAGCAATTGTCCTATTCTAGCCTTTTTTAATTTTTCTAAACCATTTGTCTTGAAATGTGATGCATCAGGAGAGGGCATTGGAGCAATCCTAAAACAAGGACAACACAAAATATATTTTGAGAGTAGGGAGATATAGAAAAATGAGAATACTTACACCATTTATGATAAATAAATGTTAGCCATCATGCAATCTTTGATCAAGTTTAGACAATACTTGGTGGGAAACAAATTTGTGGTTAAAACTGACCATAACAACTTAAGGTACTTCCTCACCCAAAAGGATCTAAATGAAAGGAAAAAAAAGTGGGTGAGTAAGATTCAAGAATTTTAATTTGATATTGAATATGTGAAGAGAAAAAATAATGTGGTATCCGATGCTTTATCTAGAAGACCTTCTATTTCTTTGATGGATGTAGCATAAAATTGGAAGCCACATTAGAAGTAGAGTATGACAAGGATAAGTTTTCTAGTGAAATTTTTGATGGGACTAACCACGATGTTAGGTATAAGGTGTTGGAAGGAATAATATACTACAAATATATAATCTATTTGGTCCCTAGTTTGAGTTTGAAAGAGGAAATTTTAAAGAAAGCTCGTGATTCTCCTCTAGCAGGTCACCCCGGTTTCTTCAAGACACACTGAATGTTGAGGGAAATATTCTCATGGAAAGGATTGAATTCTGATGTTCTGAATTATGTTAATGAATTCCCCACATTTCAGAAAAATAAAGTGGAGCGCACTCATCCATCTGGCCTCTTACACTCCTTTCCTATTCTAGAACAAAAATGGGAGAGAATTTCCATGGATTTCATCACTGGTTTTCCCAAGGTATTTGGTAAGGATTGCATATTTGTGGTGGTGGATAGGATCACTAAATTTTCTCATTTTTTTTTTACCACCACTTTAACTGCTGCATAAGTGGCTGAACTATTTTTTAAACAAGTTTTCAGATTGCATGGGATTCCTAAGAGCATTGTTAGTGACAAAGATAGCAGATTTTTGAGTGCATTTTGGAAGGAACTCTTCAAAATGGTGGGGAAAAAATTGACACCTAGAAAAATATATCATCCAAAAAATGATGACCAAACAGAGAGGGTGAATCAATGGTTAGAAGGCCACTTGAGGAACTATGTTAGTGGGAAGCAAAAAACATGTATAAAATGGTTGCATTTGGGTGAGTTTTGTTACAATACTACTTTTCATATGTCCATTGGCATGTATCCTTTACAATAAATTTATGGTTATGATGCATCCACTTTAATTGAACACGTTTGTGGTCATAGTAGAGCTCCAATGTCTAAGGATTGGACTGAAGAAAGTCAAGAAATTTTGAAGGCTTTGAAAGATAACTTATAGGTTGCCCAAAATAAGAAAAAACAATATGCAAAACAACATAGAGAGGAGAATAATTTCCAAGTGAATGAATTGGTGTATTTGAATTTGAATCCCTACAAACAAACCACCATAAAGTGTAAAGGTTAAAAAAACTCAAACCAAGATTTTATGGTCCCTACAAGGTGATTCGAAAGGTTGGAGAAGTGGCCTATTAATTGGATCTTCCCATGGGAATTAAAATTCATAATGTATTTCATGTTTCATGTTTAAATAAGGTTATAAGTTGGCATATTTCAGTTTCAGATAATTTACCTCCTTTGGATGATGAAGTACAACTTGTTCTCATTCTAGATAAAATATTGAAAATAAGGGCGATAAGAACAATAAAAGAATACTTGGTACAATGGAAGGACTTACCTAGTGAGGAAGCCACTTGGGAAGAGGAAATTTTTTTGTAGAATCCAAACTTGGCATTTATTTAGGACAAGAAATATTGGGCAGGGAAGACTATCATGTCCCCATCCAAATGAGGCTACTAGTTGACAATGTTTCACCCACCTACTAGTTCCCTAGGTTGGGGAGGAGACATTAAATATTGAAGTAAGGGAGCTATGGGACCCAAGAGAACCTTAGTTTGTAATTTAAACATTAAATTGGGTCATAAAAATAATAAATATGGATAAAGTAAAGTGGAATTTCTTCATAAGGACATTTGGAGGTTCATGGAGACCTTGGGTGGCTAGATTCTTCCTTACACATGTCATGACTTAACCCCAAATTCGAGATTATGGGTAATGGAATTTTCTTGGAAGGTGAATATATGTCAAGTAACATATCATGAGCCTAATTATTCAAATGGGTGAATATTTTTAACTCCCATATAAGAGGTAGAGGCTAGGAATAAACTAGGTGCCACTTGGAGAGAGATTCCCTACATTTTATGACAACAATGATGGAAGATTCTATGACAAGTCAGACCTGATTATAGACCTATGAAAATATTACATGTTAGGAATAAAATTATTCTCCAATAGGGTGCACTTGGGGCTTGGTGGAAGCAATTTGAATTTGGAGGAAGATGAAGGGTTGAGGAGAAGGACAAGTGTCATGGAGGTTACTAAACATCAAGGATGAGTTGGAGGAAGCCTATAGGAGTGAATTAGAGCTTGGAGGAAATTAGGATGGTTATTAAAAATATTTAATTAGGAATGGTATCATATTTTAATCATTTTATAATTTTCCTTTGCCATTTTGGAAAGCACTAGCTTGTCCATTGCACAGTGAGGGCTCACTTACCCTGCTAGTGAGCCAATTTCGAGAGAGTGAGATTCTCATCCAAGTTGGTTGTGGGATAGTCCACCCTTACATATAATTTTTAGCTTCATGGAGTTTTTTTACTTCATATAGGAGTATTCTACTATTCGTGACCCATATTTCCTCCTGTTCTCTTAATCCCCACTTCAATATTTCCATATTTCTCTATGATGGCACACTTGTGTGAATGGTGGTTGCACCCCATTGAGTACAGTTGATTACAAAGAATGGGAGAATGATTTATGTATCTATAATATGTCCCTTTTCATATCTGTAATTCTAAACAGAAGAAATACATATGCAAATGTCCACATTTCCAAGCTTTGTTGTGACTAGTTTCCATGTGTTGCTTTCCCATTTCAATGGAGTTGTATATCCAATGTATGTTGTGACTTGGATCTGATATTATATGTTTTTAGTGAGATATTACAATTATTTTTATGTTACATACTCATTATTCTCTTTTCTCAACCATTATATACAGAAATTGTGAGTCAAAGTTGAGATTTTACATGTCATTTTCCTTAAGCAAATATCACTGAATTTATGCATTCGAATATGAAGCTTAAAACCTATGTTGAAGGAATATTAACCTACCAAATGACAGTAAATGAAGCATAATAACATTTATTATACTATTTTTGACAATTTTGGAGGGTCTCATAGGATCTGGGGAGCCATTTCTGCTCACACCCTAGGGGGATTTGCACCATAAATTGCTAGAATTTTACCACTTTTTCCAATGTTCCAAAATAGAGTTGTAGATGTCTATAACCTGTAATAAATTTATAATATATTCCATTGAGTGGTACTAAGGCTCCCCATATCATTACCTACCAAATTAGATACCCTCTTGTGCCATTCGAATCCCCTAGAGTCAAGACTAGTCAAGGCAATTTTTCCCCAAATTCTGCCTTTGTTGGGAATTTTTGAATTGGGTCATTACAAACAAATTAAAATGATCCTTTTACGGAAGGATTCCATTATTCTTCATTTGTATCTGAAGGTTGGAAAATATTTCAATGATATAAGCTCCAAATGTAATAGTCTTCCACATTTTCCATAAGGAGGAATCCATCATTATTAATATCTAACAAGAGAACCATTATCATAACATCCTCCTAAATGCATAGTGGTACTTATTTAGTGAGTCCAAATTACATTTATTCAAAAATAAATACCACAATGGGATTTATTTCATAATAAAAAACATAGTGGCCCTAATCCAGTTTAAATTGAATGTCCTCCACTATTCTTATTA
The DNA here is from genome assembly GCA_001517045.1 of Pseudotsuga menziesii. NCBI lineage: Eukaryota > Viridiplantae > Streptophyta > Pinopsida > Pinales > Pinaceae > Pseudotsuga > Pseudotsuga menziesii. The sequence continues at coordinate 65,475 of LPNX010534214.1, read as the reverse complement.
TAATGGAGCCTTCAATCCCACATTACACCCTTACAGAGTATCCCAACACCTTTGGAATTATTCATACTCAAAATACTTATTTAATATCCCTTTATGATATTCACTTAATTTGCATGGGTAAGTGACAAGTCCCAATTTTATGCCATCAACATGTTGATAACCTACTTTTCTCAAAATTTCCTTGCCATTTTTACTTTTTTTACTATTTATTTTTTTATTTTTTTCAAGATTCATGAGCCTATTTGAGATTTTCCATTATTATAATATCCTGCTAATTAAGCTTTCGCAAATGTACCATTACACAGATTAAAAATGAATAAACATACCAATTAACTAATTAAACCTTTAATGTGTGGAAATTATGCATTGTTTCTCACTATAGTAGGACAAATCCTTTTGATCTTTGAATACATTTGCATATCCCTTTGATAGTCATTTTTTGTGTATATATATTAAAAATGATATAAGATATATGAGTAGTAGTTACTACATTGTTATGGTATTGTTGTTCGTGTGTTTGGGTGCACTTTTAAGATGTGGCTCTTTTCATCTCAAATATGAAGTTGCAAATTTTCTTTTTGAAAAAAAAATTGTACTTTTTTTTCCAATGAAAATTTTACCAGGAAACTCTCGATTACTTTTCCACATTTGTGTATGGTTCCTGCTTAAAAGTTGTCATCAATAATTACAATTCTCGATCCAATAAGGACATAAAGTGAAACACACAATAGATGCAATGAGTCCAAAGAATCATTTTGGGAAAAAGACAAAACTTATAAGTTAGATAAGGAATCTAAAGTAAATGAAAACACCCCTTGGGATTTCTCTAATGGTGCTAGGCACAAAAACTATGGAATGTGTGGTATAGTAGTTTCCCTATTTATTTCCTTACTCTCATCATTTTACATTTAAGTATGTGGAGATTCAACATTGTTTATAGTTTGGATCCATGGGAAAACTAAGATCTATAATATATTTCTTCAAACAAATTTAAAATAGATCAAGCTTATGATGGGAAAATTCCATAAAATTTATATCGCTCAAATATATAGAGAGCACAATGAACTAGAAAACAATGTTTCTAAGCACAAGCTTCAAGTTTTAAAAGGTACCTTAGAGATGTCAAATCACACTTAGATGAGGATCATCCCTACAAGCCTAGAGCATTTGAAATATCCCTAGTTATCCTTATTAATTATTTTCTTAATCATGATAGCTGAATTTTTAACTTATGTTTGGTAATTGAACATGAATAGAACAAATCACCATAAGTGTTGTGGTGCAAACTTATGTAATTAAAAGACACTTATTTTCCTCATAATTTAATTTCAACTGATGGAACCATGAGGAAAGACAATTTGCTACCATTAGGATAAGCGGTAAATGTCCAAGATCTAGCTAAGTGGATTGACCAAGTGTTACAAGAAGGAATAACACCTACAAACCTTAAAAATTTCTAGGAGACAAAACTACTGGATTATGAGCCATGCCCTAGGAATTTAAGCAATGGTTGGTTGTGGTAGGAAAAATATAGCATAAAGGGCCTAGGAATTGACTATTAAGGGGGAGGAAAAACTTCATAGATGGCTGGACGTTGTCAAGAAGTAGGAAAATTTATGTCATGTTGCTCCTAGCACAAAAGGGTTCTGTTAGGCATGTAGAAACTTGGTCGAGGATCAATAAAAGAGAAAAATGATGATATGGTTGAAGGAGATTTAGTGACATGATAGTTAACTTTCTTATCTCAATGACAAAAAATTGGCTTAGGGATGGTTATTCTAGGAGACAAACTTCATATATAGGAAAGACCCAATCTTGGGTGGCTTGTAGGTCACCCAGTTGTTTTTCCAGAGCATTTGCAACAAGTTTGAGATAACTCATCTATCATTGTTTTGAGTATTATTATTTCCTATATTTTCAGTTTAACAAAATTATTTGATATATATATATATATATAATGATGTCGAAAGTTGTCTTCTGAATATAGCTTCCTTAGTACACATAAATGCTTCTTCATTCACTAAATATTAAATTATATGAGGAGAAATACTATGAAAGTTATTCTTTATGTAAAGATAAAGGGTTGATCTCATATAGTATTTTCTTGTAAATTAGAGAGATGGGAATTTATATTCACAGATTCTACATAAACTAATAACTTATGCACCAAAGAGAAAAGAGCAACAAAACACTTTTGTTGTTATAAAGAAGACTTGTAAAAAGAAAAAGAAAAGAAAAAACTATNGTGTGTGTGTGTGTGTGTGTGTGTGTGTAATTTGAACATCACCGTTGTAAAGTCTAATCCTTTACTTCATAGATAAATCTATGGATAAAAAAATAAATTTCAAGAATGTGATCTAATTAATAATCAAGTCACTTAATCAATTCATTCCAAACACAACTTTAAAATAAATATACTAAATAAATAAATGTTTATAGGCCTCTCAATAAGAGAAAAATCTATTATATTTGTATATAGATACTTAGAGATGATAAGGATGTTGAGATTATTCAAATAACTAAGAGGGGGGGGTGAATCAGCTATTTCTAAAGCTTAAACCATTTTCAACATTTAAAAAATTATTACTGATAATAGATTTACAGTTATGCTAATGGAACAAGTGTAATAGAAGGAATGATGATCATTAATCACATACACATGATAGAGACAGAAAAATATTCATCTTTATTTGGGCACCTACTCAGATGAGGCTGCAACCTTTGTTTACAAATTCCTTCTTGTGGAGAGCACCAAACCACATGTTTTTCTAGCACCCACTAAAATAACATTCTTCGGCTACAACTGGGTGGAAGAACCAACTTCCACTTGTACAGGATCCAACTTGTATAGAGAAGAAAACATGTTTTTCCTAGCACCACCCTACCACCCTTGTTCCTTAGAGTTAAACATGTTCAATACAATATGTAGAAAAACAAATATAACAATGCATACCAAATCTGTTATGTTCTACTTCTGTATTTTCTTATGCACCTTGGTTCTCCTCATTGTCTCTGTTCTTGATATTCTTGAAAGAACTTAGAGTCCTCTTTCATTCTACAATCCCCACTTTGACGATGATCCATGCACCAGCTCACTACCTACAGAGAAAGAAAAAAACCACTCTTCACACAAATCCTCTTATGCTTATCAATCACATGTTCGTGTTCTCGACTGTTCATCTTCATAACTAATCAAAACTGTTCGATGCCTCATGATAGACAAGGAGTCCAATCGATATGTAATCATAATTTTCTGCAATGCATCTTCACAATTTTGGCTTCTTCTCACGAATCGTAGTTTCTGCAGTTTTGGTTTCTTAGGATTCTTTTTGCATGAATTATTTCGTGCTGTTGATTTCGTGCGGCCTCTCTACTGACAGTTGATCTAAAATCAAACACCTGCTTCCGCAAATCCTTTTCCGCATGACGTCTTCTGTGCCATCAATTTCGTGTGGCCTCTCTACTGGCCATTGATATAAAATCAAACACATTCTTTTGCACATCCTTTTCTGCATTAATTATTCCACGTCATTGATTTCATGTGCACCATTTCCCGATCATCGATACTAGATAATATGTGGAGTGCAGATCATGAGTTTTCCAAATTTGTTTAAATAGCTTCCACAATTTCCGCTTTTTTCCTTCTATCTTTCGCATTCCGCTGGCAGACTCCGGGTTGTGGAAACCCATATAACTTTAGACTTTGATTTCCCATCTTCTGCATTCCTCCTTCTTCTTTCTGACTTCTGCATTCCATTGGCGGACACCGGTTGTAGAAACCCATATTATTTTATACTTTGAATTCTCATCTTCCACATTCCGCCTTCCACTTTTTTCCTTCTGCATTCCGCTGGCGAACTCCAGGTTGCGAAAACCCACATAAGTGTATACTTTGATTTCTCATCTTTTGCATTCTGCCTTCCGATTTTATTTTGAACTGTTGATTTCTTTGCGGGTTCACTCTTGACTGTCGGATCTGTTCATCATATTTTCTTTCAAACTTTGTGGATTTACCAAGGTGCAAAAACCATGGATTATTCTGAGTCCTTTGCTTATTTGGATCATATGCTTGGAACTATGTGTTTCCATCAATGAAAACCATATCACACTTTGATTTGTTTCCATATGATCGCAAAACCTACCATAATTTCAAAAATCTACTCCTTTGGCATTGATGGAAACCTTCAAATTTCGCAGATTGGAAGCACTTTCAGTAGGTTGGAAACACTTTAGTCCGGTTCTAATTTAGCAGAACCACTAAATCTAACCACACATATATACAATGGAATCCAAATGTTATAGATTAGATTACATTAAAATTTCGCTCCCATCCTGATCGTTAACTCACCTACTAGTTGTATATGCAGAATCGTTGAGGACCATTAGATCTAGATCGATGGTGGACCTCAAATACCATAAGGCAGAATTCATAAAAATTTCGTGCACATCAGAATTTTATTAATCCATGCTATTTCTCCTAGCAAGATCACAGTAATCCATTGATCTACTTCCACGATCAACTTCGTCCGTTGATCACAATATCCTTCTTGGCGATTAGTTTCTGATTTCGCAAATCAACAAATTTTTTATCCTCCTCGCTCTTTCAACCAATTCAATTCCTTTTTTATGTTGATATTCACACCTTCATATCTCCACCACATGATCCTCAAGCATATGAATGAGGAATATTAGCTTATCTCGTTCAAAATTCTAACTTGCAAAAACCTATCTCTCCCTTTGACATCAATGTCAAAGCAGACTCTATAACACAACTCCCCCTATCACAGTGGACATTTTAGTTGGAATAAGATATGATGCCCAACTTCTGGCATAGATGCTCAAAATATGTCTTTGGTAAGGGTTTAGTGAATATATCAACAATTTTTTATGTAGAAGGAATAAAATTGAATTAAACCACTATGCTTGTAACCTGCTCCCTTAAGAAGTGATACTTAATAGATATGTGCTTAGTCTTGGAATGAAGGACTGGATTTTTGGACATACTAATGGCGCTAGTATTATCACAATGGAAAGGAATGGGATCAACATATTTTACCTCCAAGTCTTGCATTGTCTATATCATCCAGAGTATTTGTGTATAGCAGGTGGCAACAACAATGTATTCAGCTTCTGTAGTGGATAAATATATCGAGCCTTGCTTCTTAATCAGCCATGCAACTAAAGAATCACCCAAGGAGAATGCACCTCCACTTGTACTCTTTATTTCATCCAAACAATTTTCCCATTCAACATATAAATACGTAGTTAACTGAAGATTCTTATTTCTAGGATACCAGAGACCATAAGTCATTATGCCCTTCAAATATTTAAATATCGTCTTAAAACCAACAAATGACTTTGCTTAGGAGCAGGCTGAAATATTCCTACCATTTCAACAACTTGCATTAAATCAGGACGAGATGTTGTGATGTATAAGAGAATTCCTATGATTGACCAATATGTTCTTTGATGAACATCAGCAGAGGGATCATCCTTGATAAGATTACAAAAAACAACCATAGGTGTACTAACATGTGACTAATATTCCATCTGAAATCTCTTCAACATATCCTTCAAATACTTCTCTTGGGAGAGAAATAAACCTTCAAAACCCTAAATAAGGATAAGACCAATAAATACTGGAAATTCTTTGATCATTGACATCTCAAACTAATATTGCATGACATTAGAAAACCACTAAACAGAAGAATCATTAGTGCATCCAAAAATAATGTCATCCACATACACCAAAACAACTAATAGATTATCACCTTCATATTTGATATACAAGTTACTGTCAACGATGCCTTTCTTGAATCCTTTGTCCTATAGATATTTATCCAGTCTATAATACCAGGATTGTAATAACCCAAAAATTCATAAAAATTTAAAAAAATTTAAGTGACATAAAATGTCTAAAGTCGCAGCTAAGTAACTACTAATGGTTAGCAGAAAATGAAACAGTTTATAAAAGAACAAGGGATTTCTTCTTTAAAATAACTTGTAAATGAATGGATGTAATCTTAAACACATGTGTTAGTACTATTAATGACTTAACAACTTCAGTTCTTATCAGAGTTAGAAAAGGACTTGCATTTTGCTGCTGCTAGATATACTGATGATTAAATTTTGTCAAGTAGGTAAGAAATTCTTGTATGAGATCGAGGATTACTTAGCATTCTGCTAACTCAATTGGACAACTGGTTCCTTACAGGTTTAGCAGGTAAGCGTAAGATCCAGTAGGTGTAATTAAAAATTACATCGAGAACTACTTCCCTAGCATGATTAAGATGCTAGTTTTAGAAAAGGTTTAAATATGCTGCTTGTCTTCAAGGAGGCAATGTCAATTCTTTTCCGTTGTTATAAATCCATAGTTGTATTTATAACTAACACCATAATGATTTTCTATCAAAAACATAAACAAGGGTTTAAATTGCAAAAGTAAGTACTTACCAAAGTTCCTTCAAGCGTATGAAGATTATTCTCTAAAAGTCTAAAGAACATGGTTTGGTTTTCTTGTGTTTACAATACTGGTTATTTATAAATTCCCATAGAGAGAATAGAGCTCATGGTTTTGAGCTTAAGTTCACTTCAAACTTGTTTAGTGATCTTGCAACTATTCTCACTTCCATACTCAAAAGATGTCCTTCTCTTAAAGCATGATCAAGTTACCTATTTTTTTCAATTATAATTTTAACAACGAGTTATTAGGAAATTATCGGAATTCTCTAACATTATTAGTATTCTGTTTTTTATCACTCCTTCATCAAAACAGTATAAAGGTTATGTTTTTAGAAGTTTATGGATTTTCCTTTTTGCTATAGTTATAAGCTATATTATAACCATCTCATAACTCTTTACTATTTCTAAAATTATACCATCTATTCGACTTGTTTGAAAGCATGATGATCTTCTAAGATAACAATAGTATTTAAGTTATAATCTAAAGTGGAATGCCTAAAACAAACCACTATGATGAAATCAAATGATGGCAAGCATATCTTATATAGTTTGAAATGATTATTGGTATTGAAATAATGCAAAAGTTTGATTGCAACGCTGACTATAGGTTTCGACCCACGCTTGGAGAAGTATTTGGAAGGACACATGGATATGTTACATCCACTTGAGGGTTGACTTAAAAGCTTGAAACCCTACTGATTTGCTTGTGAAGCGAGAGTTTCTCCTTTGTGTTGGTAGAGCTAAGAGCTCGCAGCCATGAGAGGCCTGTAACCACCTTCAAACATTGGAATTACACCTACAACTTCAACGCTGTGACTGTTTGGGAGAAGTCGTTGATGGTTTTGGTTTTTCTGTTTGTTGAAAAGTTATAGCGAGAGTGAGTGTTGGATTTTCATTGTGTCCCAAAGACTGTGATTTTCTCAATCCTGCAACTGTTCACCCATAGCTTCTGCCTTCGTATAATTGAGTCGATTTCCTTGTGTTTCCTTCGCAGAGGTGACTTCACGTCTTCTTCCCTTTCACCATGGTGCCAAATGTGACCTGGTGTGGCCATTACTCCTCAGCTTCAGCTCCAAGTTTCCACAGGTAAGGATTTACTCTAAACTTGGGTTTAAAATTGTTTTCTGATGAGGGTTTTTACAAATTTTGAGCAAACAAGTATTTATGTTAATACAGTTTGATTCTTGCAGGTCTTTGCTCCTGGATCCAATGTTGTAGGTGAAAATGAGCTCACTCTTCAGTCTTTACACGAGCATCCAACTAGTAAGCCTCGGTTCCATCGAGGGTTTCTTCCTGCGTGACGTTGTAGTTGAAATGGCATGACCTAGGTTCTCTGTTAGCCTAAGTTTCAAGCTTGTTTTCTATTTGTAAAGTTTTTAGAAACCCTTAAAGGGTATTTCATGCAGGGTGAAGAAGGATCTAGAAGCCATGATGTAAATGGGTTTTAATTTTGATTTTTTCAGCCTTACAGCTTGAACAATGTAATTTCTTTCATTTTAAAACAAAAGATCCCAGCTCTAAACTCAAAGGGTTGTCGACCTCTGTCTAGTTTATTTTAGTTTTTATAATAGATTTTGGTTGGTGAAGGAAGACTGTGAAACAGTCAGGATTGTAAATGGGAACAGGATTTTTCTCCTGTTAGTAAATTATTTGGATATTGTTTAATATATATATATATATATTGCATATTTTGGTTTTGTTAACAGGCCTAAGCCTCGACCCTTTAATTCTAAGGCTATAAGCCATTCTTATTATTTGATTCTGTTTTTGCAAATTGTTTATGTAATATTTGATTATTTAATTCTGTGTTCAACAATTTTTTTAGGTAATTTTTTTAATTATTATCCTGTATTATAAGGATTCCAGTGCAAGGTTTATGGGACATCTTACTGTGTTTAAGAGTAATATTTTACTTTGTTCTTGGCTCAAAAGGGTTAATTAATAAGTAAACCCTATAGTTCAATAATAGTATTATTTATACTTAGTAATTCTTAGCTTTGTTTATTTAATATTATCCTTAATGATTTTACAGCCTGTTTTTAATTTTCAGCTAAGAAGGATTAGGGTTTATTGCTGCATACTTGTGAATAGGATATATTTACCTTTCAAAAACTTATGTGGTTCTAAATAGGTTATAGTAGAATCCTTTTGTCTTAGACAGAGACACATAGTGTCTGGAAATCAATTGTTATAAAAATGTTTTGATAGTAAAAATATCTTAACCTAACCCTAGAAAATGGTCTATTTACTATACCTATACTTATTTACTAAACTGTAAGTTTTTATGTATTGTAAAGAATACTAGTATTAGAATTAATTCTATAAATAATGTGATTACTATTGTTTTTACATACCTATCTTTTAGTTTATATCTGAAGTAAATAGATGCAGACAATATTTACTACTTCTTTACAGTAGAAATCATATGCAAACTAAAGTAAAATGTAGTTACAATTTTCATTCAAGTGAAAGAATCATCTTATTAACCTAAACACCCATCTGTAATAGAGTACTACCTGAGCTAGGCGTGGAAAACTACAGTATGGAAATTATAATTCTATCTATTTCTCATTTTGCATATTTATTACTATTTCTAACATAAACTGCAATTTACGAAGTCTAACATTACACGGTTACTCCTTTCTTCATAAACCCTAATTAAATACTAACATGCCTGTATTTAAAAACTAGTAAACATTTTACTAAGGACGGTAAATAAAAATAACATACATACAAATAGAACCTGTCAATGATAAGATGACAACAACTTAAGGAGGTTGTTCCTCCCAACCAATCTCCTGGAGAAAGCTCAAACAATGCTTCCTCGGGACCCCCGATCTTGTTCCTAGTCTTCTTGGCAGAGTACTAGGTGGATACTATAACCTTAAGACCGTTTGTCACCTGACTGGTCCAATTACCTCAGTAATTAAAATCTGCTCACAGCAATAAGAACTTCAGCCTAATAGCTACAATAACTTCAATCTCAGTAGTTAACCCATCAAACTCTCTTCAGTAATCCCCTCCATTGAATTTCTCCTGAGTAAATTCATTCACCCTAGATGATTACCTCTAGAATGAGTATCCTCAGCTGTCTTCAATGGGAAATTTTATAGAGATGCCTAGGTCTTCTGGGTCAATTTTCATTTAATGAGCCACCTGCTCTGATTCCACTTTCTTGGGGAATCATGACCACAAATATAGGGAAGTTTCCACCTGCAACAATTGGAAGTAGTTTGAGGATGCTTCCACTTGTCAATGTACTCTCCATCCAGTCTCCTCCACCAATTGACCAGTAAACACTATTTTAACAACTTCCCTAAGTTTTTGTCTCATCATTTATTTATTTATAAATAAAATATTCTGAATTACATTAATTATTCTTGACCCCACTGGGTCATCAATTACAAACTTAGCATAAAATATAACACAATGTTCCTCAAATAACATTAAATTGTTTTTGCAAATTGGGCATGTGACAAGGATCTTGGTGCTTGCTTCAATCCATATAGATCCTTCTTCAGTTTGCAGACATTGTCAGGATTGTCTATTACTTGGAACCCTTCAAGTTGCTTTATATATACTTCTTCTTCTAGATCTCCATTGAGAAAAGCTGACTTAACATCCATCTGATACACTTTGAAGTTCTTATGACTGGCATAGGAAAGAAACATTCTAATAACTTCCAATATTGCCACTAGTGTACAATTTTCATCAAAATCCTATCCCTCAACTTGTGCATATCACTTACAGACCAATTGGGCTTTATTCCTCACAATTTTTCCTTGTTCATTCATCTTGTTTTTAAAAACCCACTTGGTGCCTATTACATTTTTATTTGAAAGTCCTGTAACCAACTCCCAAGTACTATTCTTCTCAATCTAATCAAGGTCTTCATTCATGGATTTAATCCAATCTTCATCTTTATTGGATTCTTCAAAATTCTTAGGTTCCATCATAGATAGGAAAGCAATCGGAGATTGTTTTGAAGCTTTAATCAAATTCCTTCTTGTCTGAACTCCTTTATCCTTGTCACAAATTATCTGACTTTTAGGATGATTCTTCTGAATGATTCTGGAAGGTGGTTTGGTTTTTGTCTGCTGCCTTGAATCTGCCTATGTTTTTTCACTTTCATCATCTGACTCTAAATCTTCTTTTTATGATTCTTGGACCCATTCTTCCTTATCTTCAACTGTATCTTATGTATCAGGTTCTACACTGTTTATTTGAATATCTTTTACAGTGATTTCTTCATAGATATTAATGTCAATAAAATCAACCAATTTATGCAGCCTCATATTATAACAAGTGTATCCTTTACTATTTGCAGCATATCCTAAGAAGATAACTTCATCATCCATGTCATCATATTTGCCAATATGTTCATCATTTTTTTAATATAACATTTACTTCCAAAGAATTTAAAGTGTTTTATAGAAGCAGGTCTTCCAAACCATAGTTCGTAAGGAGTCTTATCACTATTTGGCCTTAAGTGAGATTTGTTAAGAATATGGAAAACTATGTGAATAGCCTCTACCCAGTAATTCTGAGAAATATTTCTTTCATTCATCATTGATATTTCCATCTGTTGTACTGGCCTATTCAGTCTCTCAACTACTCCATTCTGGTCTGGAGTCCTTGGAATAGTGTATTCTCTTTTAATTCCATGTTTATCACAGAATTATTTGAAGTCTCTTAAAATGAACTCTCCTCCTCTATCAGATCTTATTGCCTTCAGTCTCTTTCCCATTTGATTCTCAGTCAGAGCCTTGAAAATTTTGAACTTTTCAAACGCTTCAGATTTTTCTTTTAGAAAAGAAACCCATGTGAGTCTAGAATAATCATCAATGACCAACTCTTCTTTTGCCTTCATTTCTTGATGGTCCACACACATCCATATGTACTAAATGAAGAGGTGTAACTGTTGATGTGAATTTCTTGGATTTAAACTATGTGCGAGTCAATTTTCCCATTTCATAAGGTTTACACATAGAGTCATATGGCTTTGATATTTTTGGAAGATCTCTTACTACCCCATTTTTCACAAGCTTGATTATATGATCAAAGTTTAAATGTCCAAGTCTCCTATGCAAAATCCAACTTTCACCATACTTGCTTAGATGACATTATTCTTTTCCTTCTTTCAAGACATAGACATTGTTTTCTACTCTTATGCCTTTTGCAACCAATTGTCCTGAGGGTAAATATTTTATCTTGTAATATTTAGACGTGAAAACAACTTCACATCCTTTGTCACAAACCTGACTAACACTAATTATGTTTTAGTCTATCTACAAACAACACATCTTGGGCTTTCCCTTTGTCATTACTCAACTTCACCATTCCTGTTCCTTTTATTTTCCCTGGAGCATCATTTCCAAAAGTTACATTTCCTGTTTTATTTTCACTTAGAAACAAAAACTTACTTTTATCACCAGTCATGTGCTTGGAACATCCACTGTCAATATACCAGGGTCCTTTTTTCCTTTGAACAGAAAGTACTCAGCCACATTTGTTGTTTTCTTTCTTTTTCCAAACTTTAGCACTTTCAGCAAAGTAATTCACTCTTGGGTTTGGTTTGTAATCCTTCAGATGACAGTTTCAAGCCATGTGTCCAAAATTATGACAAGCATAACATTATGGCTCATTGTACAGTAGATCAAAAGAGTTGGTATATCTATCATGGGTTATTATTTGAGTTGTATGTAGTTCTTGTTTACTTGCTGGATGTCTTGTTCTATGTTGCATCAATTGGTTGTTCTTTGATTTCATATTTCTAAAATTAAATGCACAGTTTGCAACTTTGTGGCCAAAATTAGAACAACAATAATAGTAACCATGGAAAAAACTTTGGTACCTGAATCTTGGTTGTCTTCCCTTTTTTTGACTTTGTTTCTGAGCAATCCTTGGTTGATAATTCTAATCTGAATTTCTGATTCTGGTACTTGTTTCATCTCCTTTTGTTTGCACAATATGTTCGCATTCTGACTGTTTGCTGCTTGAACCTTCTTCATAGCCAAGAACTGTTTTTAACCATGGAGACCTTCGCTTACTCAGAATGTTGTTCATTTCTTCTGAGGATTTAATACTTGACATATTTTGGTGATACAGAGATTTAAATTTCTCCAATTATTTCTTAGCCGCCACTAATTCTTCTTCCAAAGCTTCACATCTCTTTTTCCCTTCTGTTAATTGTTGTCTTAGAATATATTGTGTTTTATTTGCCTCTTCTAATTCCAATTTTAACAGGGTAATATCTTCACTTGGTATTTACCATTCTTTTCATACTGCACCAATAATTGGTTTTGTTTCCTCTTCTTTAGTCGGATTTTGTCAATCTCCTCCAAATCACTTATTATTTCACCTTCCATATCAACCATAAATTATTCATCATTCAGGTTGCTTCCTATATATTCATTTCCAAAATATTCTATGGCCATAACCATAAAGTTATTCAATTCATCTTCACAAGATGAATCACTGTCTGTTTCTTCTGAAGAATCAACATCATTTACACACAAGCTTTTCTTTTTATATTTAGCTTCTTTATTGTATTTATTGGCTGTACAATTTTCTTCATCATCGGAATTCCGCCTCTTTTTCTTGTGGGGACATTTAGATGCAAAATGGCCTATTTTACCACAGTTAAAACATTTAAAGGGCATCTTTCCCTTGTATTTACCTTATCCTTTCTTTTGCCTCCTTAGAAATTTTTCCTCAGCCACATCCATTTCAGAATTAGTGTTCTTATCTGCTTTAAAGGATGCTTCTCTTGTGGTGGATTTTTATTTACCAGTTCTAATTTCATAGGTTTTCAAAATACCTAGGATTTGGTCAATAGGAAGAGTTTTAATACCACTCAATTATTCTATTGCAGAAACTTTGGGATTAAATCTTTCAAGAAAAGATCTTAAAATTTTCTGAACTAGGGATGCTTCATCAATATTTTCACCAAGACCCTTCATAGAATTCACAGTTTCTTATACTCTTAAGAAATATGTACTCACATTCTCTTCCTCATTCATCTTTAGTTGTTCAAATTTTAGTCTATATGTCTATAGTTTGGAATCCTTTACTTTCTCATTTCCTTCATAACTGCTTAAAAGTTTATCCCACGTCTCTTTCTCAAATTCAAGATGTATCACCTTAACAAAATCAGCCTCTGTAATACTACTAGGGATAATGTTCATTGCAATTGCATTAGCAATAAATTCCAACTTGTCATCTCTGGAGGCTAGCACAACTGGCTTTACATAGCCAGTGTCTACTACATCCCAAACATCAACACCTAAAGAAATTATATAGGTTCTCATTCTAACCTTCCAAAGCGAAAAATTTGTTCCATCAAACATAGGAACTTTATTGGATGAAATCCCTTCATAACTTATCATGTTTAAAATTACATATCTACCTTTAAATAAAAGGAACCTACTCTGATACCAATTGTTGATATTATTCAAATAACTGAGAGAGGGGGGGGGTGAATCACTTATTTATAAAGCTTAAACCATTTTCAACATTTAAAACATTATTACTGATTACATATTTACAGTTATGATAATACACCAAGTATAACAGAAGGAATGATGATCATTAATCACATACACATGATAGAGACAAACAAATTTTCATCTTTATTTTAGCACCTAATCAAATGAGGCTGCAACCTCTGTTTACATATGCCTTCTTGTGGAGAGCACCAACCCTCATGTTTTTCTAGCACCCACTAAAATAACATTCTCTAGCTACAACTGGATGGAAGCACCAACTTCCACTTGTACAGGCTCCAAATTTTACAGAGAAGACAACATGTTTTTCCTAGCACCACACTACCACCGTTGTTCCTTAGAGTTAAACATGTTTAGTAGAATATGTAGAAAAACAGATATAACAATGCATACTAACTCAGTTATGTTCTACTTCTGGATTTGTGTATGCACCTTGGTTCCCCTCATTGTCTATGTTCTGGATATTCCTGGGATAAATCAGAGTCCTCTTTCATTATGCAATCCCCTCTTTGACGACAATCCATGCAACATCTCTCTGCCTATAGAGAACACACAAAACCACTCATCACACGCATCCTCTTATGCTTATCAATCACCTATTTGTATGCTTGACTGTTCATTTTCATAACTAATAAAAACCCTTCGATGCCGCATGGAAGACAAGGATCCCAATCGATGTGTAATCATAAGTTTTTGCAATGCATCTTCACAATTTTGGCTTCTTTCGACAAATCAAAGTTTCCGCAATTCTGGTTTCTCAAGATTCTTTCCACATGACTTCTTCCATGCCTTCGATTTTGTGTGGCCTCTCTACTGACCGTTGATCTGAAATCAAACACTTTCTTCCGCACATCCTTTTCTTCATGACTTCTTCCACATCGTCAATTTCATGTGGCCTCTCTACTGACCGTTGATCTGAAATCAAACACCTTCTTCCGCACCTATTTTTATGCATGACTTCTTCTGCGCGTTATCTTTGTGTGGAATATTTCCCAATCGTCAGTCTTAGATCAAATGTAGAGTGCAGATCTTGGGTTTTCCAAATGTGTTTAAATAGATTCCACAATTTCTGCTTTTCGCCTTCTGCCTTCCGCATTCCATTTGCGAACTTCGAGTTGCAGAAACCCATAAAACTTTAGACTTCAATTTCCCATCTTCCACATTCCTCCTTCCACTTTTCGACTTTGGCATTCCACTGGCAGACACTGGGTTGCAGAAAACCATATTATTTTATACTTTGATTTCTCATCTTCCTCTTTCCGCCTTCCTCATTCCATTGGAGGACTTCGGGTTGTGGAAACCCATATAATTGTAGACTTTGATTTCTCATTTTCTGCATTCCACCTTCTTCTTTTATTCTGAACCATTGATTTCTTTGTGGGTTCATTCCTGACCGTTGGATTTGTTCATCATATTTTCTTTCAAACTTTGTGGATTTACCAAGGTGCACAAACCATGGATTCTTTTGAGTCCTTTGCTTATCTGGAACATATGCATGGAGCTATGTGTTTCCATCAATGACAACCATATCACACTTTAATATGTTTCAATATCATCACAAAAACCTACCATAATTCCAACAAAGGATTTATTAAAATTGTAAATCAAAACTATCCATGTAATAGTGATATAATTAACAAAAATAAGTGCAATAAAACCATGATACATATAATCATTTTCTTGAAATTTTTATGAGCACAGTAACAGGTAACCAAAATAGAAGCAAATTTTTATATTAGAGTTTGGTAAAATATAACCCATTCACGAATAATATAAAATTTAAGGGTATTAGAAACCCTAAATAGTTTCCTTTCTTTCAAAGAAAGGCCAATGAAACATGAATGGGATTGAGAGTTTTTGTAAGACCCTAGTCCCATTTTTTGTAAGAGAAAGACATGGAATCCATTCTAGAAAAATTATGTAGGAAAATATATAGGGTAGAATGGCACCTAGGTACATTGCCATAATTAATTTAATAAGCAATCACTCCCAGTTACCGATTCGTCATGTAGACAAATATATATGAATTAGATGATTATTAAAATGAGTAAAAATAATACTTATATACATTCCAAACTTATTTGGGGATTCACATAAGAATTAACGACGTGATTAAATCTACATAAACCCTAAGGAGCGAATTTACTCTTTCTAAAGTATGGATCCGCCATGCATTAAACATACAAAAATTATTATTAATGGAAATCAAAACACTAGAAGTTGATGACTGTGATCTCTAAGATAAGTATGGATATGAGAAGAATAAAACCCTCAGTAGAGATAATAAGTTCATATAATAAATTATCTTAGTGAATAGGGTGTCTCGAAATAGCCAAATAACCAACTAAGTCTCACACCATTACTAGCTTGACCGAATTCAATAAGAAAAAGAGAGGTATTCATTTTTGGTCCTACAATACATCCTTTGTCAAAAAAATACAATTTGATTTTGTTTTAAAAGAATTTGAATATGAGAAAAATAAAATCAAATGAGGGAATGTTTACCCATTATAAGCTATGTTACCCTATAAACCTCCTTCCTCCATCCAAACAACTCAAGAAAGAATGAATTCAATCTCGAGTCGACGAAAGATGAGTAAAGTAACTCTAGAAAGGTCAAGAAAATGTGCCTTTGATGTCACAAACCCTTCATTAAAAACTATATCAGGGTAAGAATATAGGTGTTACTATTCATATGAAGCAAGGGTACATATCATCGGTCTGGCTTTAATTACCTTACAAGTAGCGAATGAAATATCCTTTGATTCAGTACTTAAGGCCACAACAAAATTTTAGCCTGAAATCTGACAACTTTAATGTCTGAAATTTGACAGACATGTCTCTATTATTCAACAACACCATTTTTTTGTCGTCAGTGGGAATTCATCCATTATTCGACGCCATTTTGAACCCCATCGACATTTCGACAGATTATCATCCTAATTTGGAGAATTCTGACATCAATATGTTATCGAATTTTCGATGGATCTATTCGTCGGTTTTCAAACCCAATTTCGAACCCTATCGGAATGTCGACATCATAGCAGCTTCAATCAGGGAAGTCCTACATCCATGTAGTGTTGAATATGCGATGGTGGGTTGTCAAATTTGCGACATCAAGTATGAAATCTTCGTCGATTGTATGGAAAGTTCGTCGGATGTCAATCATAAGAGTTGGAAATCTGACAAACGCTAGATGTCAAAAGTGTAGCAGTTTTGTTGGATTGAAATGATATTCGACGACAGCTTCCACTCCTTAAATTTCCTTAAATGTCAGAAGACCAACGATCAACAATAAATTAATAAAAAAAAACCCCTTTCCATTTTGGTTTGGAAGAGGGGGTCTTATAGACTTGTTGTAGTGCCTACTCAAAATCATCCTCTCTGTCCAGTATAGCATATTGTTGAAGTTTCTCAAGATTCAACGTATATTCAAGTATTTAATTCATTTTCCCTGCATTACCAACCAAAAAAATTAAATTTGTTGTCATATCTATGAATTTTTGCACCTCCAGAATAATGCAAAGAACAATATAAATGCCAACCAGTTTCCAAATTGAAACACGCAAAAAGAAAACAGACCAGGGTATTCATATTCATTAGCCCAAGGTTTCAATCAAGCATGTTTTAGAAACAAAATTGTGAATAACCAAGTTAGCATATTGCAATTCTCACCTTCACTTCTCAGGCAGCATTATTCCTATCCTCATCTACTGATATAGTGTGAGGATGCATTGCCACCTATGAACATCACAAGTGTCTTAGCAAAATTTGGTAAACATTATCTTATATTGCTATCAAAGGAATTTACAAACGAACCTATTAAGGATCATTTTTTACCTATTGAAAACATGGAAAGGATGATTCCACCTACTTGGTTGTAGCTCTATGCAATTTCCCATACAATTTTTTCATATTCTTACTAAATAATGCTAAGATATGTTGTCTACCCAACTACTCAAGCTCTGCCTGCAAATAGTGAACATTAATAAGCCATCAGAGAGGAAATATTGTAGCATGAAACAAATATTCTCAATATCATAGTAAAAAGAGTGATTTTAGCATATATATAAGGGTTTAATTGTGAAACAAGTATAGTTGTGGAGATGAAATTATAAGCATTGTAAGAAAATGGTTTAGTATGAGGATGCATTTAAGGATTAAAATTGGATCTTTTGGGTAGAGTTTCCAATGAGTCTCTATCAATGGTTTTAATGACTGAGGTGTGGAAATTGAACCCAAGTGATAGAAAAATTGCACTCACAAAATTGCTAATCAAACATGCAAATTTACACATAAAGGAGACTGAAATTGGAGCATAACACTAATCTGTATTGAATAAGTGTACAATAGCCAACCTTATGAAGTAATAGGTTGCTGCAATATATAATTACATGAGATATTCGAATGCATAAGGATTCCATTCGAAATAGTCAAAAAGTAGGCTTACTAAATCTAGTCAAATCCCCCATAGGTGCATAAAGCATTTTCCAAATCTACCTAGAGGCTCACGAATTGGCAAAGTCAAGTAGGAAAGCTAATAAGTGATGGAAATACAACCCATACATGATTTTATTAGGAGAAAATAATGGAGGATGATGAGGGAAAAAAAACAAGTCAACTACACCTAGTCTTACTTTCCCTTTTGCCATAAATCTCAATAAAGCAGGTAACTTAGCAGAAAAAGCAAATATGCGCTAGGGAGGATCTGGAATAAAGAAAATATGATAAATATGGATTCTAGGAGGTTTCCCAAGCACTCCATGACTCATTTTTAGCAGGTTTGACTTCTGGGACATGTGGAATACAACTTGCATAGAGTGGAATATTGGAAACTAGGCAAATAAGACAAAAATGGATTAATTAATGTCTAAGGTAGCTAAATATGGGTTGATTATTCTGACACCCCCCCTTAAGCCTGACTTTATGAGTAAATATCAGAAAACTATAGGGCCTAGAAACAAGGCTTAGTAACCCTTTACATACTGTATGTCCATTTAACCAAGGAAAGAGGCAAAAACCCAATGGGAAAATCCTCCCTTAAACATGGAAAGTAAAACAAAATTTGAAAATGTTGTCATCAATCATGCTTCATAGCATGATCAGCAATCCCCAGCAGTGATTTGAGATTGCTGAATGTATTCTCACAAAAAACTTTGGTGAACATGTCTACTACTTGTTCTGAAGATGCACAGAAGAGTAGGTGAATGGTGCCATCATGCACAAGCTGTCTGATGTAGTGCATATGGATCTCAATGTGTTTGGTTCTCTGTCTTTGAACTGGATCATTGCATATTCAAATGGTACTCTGATTATCACAATAGATAATAGTTGAAAACTCTAATTCTAAGCCACACTCACCAAGTATCCCTTGCAACCATAAACATTGAGTTGCTGCATTTACAACTCCTCTGTACTCTGCTTCTGTAGATGAGAGTGCTATGGCACTCTGTTTCTTGCTTGACCAGCTGATTGGTCCTTCAGCAAGCATGAACACATATCCTGATGTTGACTTTTGATCTGTGTTGTCACCTGCCCAATCACTGTCAGTAAACCCAATTAAATCAAGATCAGATTTAGCTTTGTAGAAGATCCCATGAGTTCTTGTTCCCTGAACAAAGTTAAGGATCTTTTTGGCTGCTCTCTAATGTATGTCATGAGGCTGATCCATGTATATTGAAGCCACACTTACTGCATAAGAAATATCAGGTCAAGTGTGTGTAAGGTACATCAAACACCCAATCAACTTCCTATACAATGTATTATTTACCATAGGAGAAGAACCTGCTTCTTCAAGCTTAACTCCTCAAAGGATGGGAGTCTTGCTTGGCTTGAAATATTTCATGTTGAACTTGTTCAGAAAATATAAAGCATACTTGGAATGATGTACTTTTATTCCATGTTGGGATTGAGCAATTTTGAGACCCAAGAATTGGCTCAACAACCCCAAATCAGTCATAGAAAATGCATGGTTCATTGCATCCTTCAAGGAGGCAATCTCTTTCTTTGAAATTCCTATAATCAAAAGGTCATCCACATACAAGACAATAATCATCAAAGAAACATGAATCAGCTTCAAATAAACATTAGGATTAGACTTGCATCGAACAAAACTCAATGACAGCAGAAAGCCATCAATCTTGGCATACCAAGCCCTGGGGGCTTGCTTAAGCCCATACAATGATTTCTTTAGCCTGCACACAAAAGATGGATTAGTAAAAAACCCTTGAGGTTGCTTCATGTAAATATATTTATTGAGATCTCCATTTAGTAAAGCACACTTCACATCCATGTGATGTACCTCCCGCTACGTCGAAGCTGCAATGGCTAAGGCTAGCCTGATGGAGTCCATCTTTGCCACTGGTGCAAAGGTTTCATTGTAGTAAATACCATGTACCTATGAGTAGCCCTTGGCTACCAATATGGCCTTGTATTTTTAAGGTAAACCATCGGTAGCAAACTTAGTTTTGAAAACCCACTTACATTGAACTAGCTTCCTCCCTGTGGGAAGATCAACCAGTTCCCAAGTGTTATTCTTCTGGAGTGAGATGAATTCTTATTTCATGGATGTTTTCCATATTGGATCATGTGCTGCATCTTCATATGTCTATGTGTCTAATTCAACCATCAAATAGCACTTCTATGCAAAAAAAGGGTCTTTCATACACAGGGCACTCTCAAATTGATATCTAGTCCTCCTAGGATCACTAGGATTTCCAGCTAGTTCCCCAGCTGCATGAATGGTATTTGATTCCCATTTTGGTATTGTAGGACTAAGAGGATATGCAATTAAATCATCATTATCAGACATATCAGAATCATCAAACTCATTTATCTCTTCACTTACATTCAATGGTTCTGGTGGTGAAGAAGACTTTCCAACTTCAACTGATGCTAAAGGCTCTTCTTGGAACTGAACACTCCTTTCAATGAAGGCTTTGTTTGTGATCAAATTGATCAGATTGTATGCTTTTTAATCTTCAAAGTACCCAACAAATAGACACTCCTGGATTTGGGGCTGCAAGGCCTTTCTCTTTTCAATTGGAATTCTAGCGCAAGCCTTTGAGCCAAAAATACTGAAATGGGTCACATCTGGCTTGTGCCCACTCCAAGATTTGAAAGGAGTCATACCATCAAGTTGTTTATGAGGCACCCTATTATGGATATAGGATGCACAGTTTATATCCTTGGCCCAAAACTTTGGTGGCAAAGTCTTAGCCTCCATCATATAGGTTGCCATCTCCTTCAGTGATCTGTTCTTTCTCTTAGCAACATCATTTTGTTGTGGTGTGTAAGGGATTGAATGCTGCATCTGAATACCTGCATATTAACAATATTGAATGAACTCAGAATTGACATACTCACCACCATTGTTATATCTAAGGATCTTGAGTCTCCTCCCAGACTGGTTTTCAACCAAATCCTTAAAGACTTTGAAGAGGCCAAAAACTTCAGACTTATGCTTCAGGAAGTAAACCCAACAATACCTAGAAAAGTCATCTATGAAGGTCAATGCATATTTGTATTGACTCATTGACATATGAGGAAATGGACCAGCAACATCACTGTGGATCAATTCAACAGGTGCAAAGGTTCTCTCATGACTAGCTCTCTCAAATTTATGCTCTGGGATTTTTCCTAGGATACAACCTTGACAGACTCCCTTGGAAAACTTAATATTTGGTAACCCTATGACCATTTATTTTTCACTTAGATCAGAAATATACTTATAGTTAAGATGGCCAAATATTTCATGCCAAATATTGCTTGCCTCATTAGCATGAATCAGAAGAGTAGAGGGGTTTGAGTAGGGTAGAAAATGTGAAAACATGTATGCCTTCGAAGTGTGATCTACAACTCCTTTTGCAATGACTTTACCATTCGAGATCTCTGTGATCTCAACATCATCATGGGAGAAGATGAATTTCTTTGGATACCATGTGTGAGTCATTTCATACACTAACAAGAGGTTAGAGGCGAGACCTGGAACATACAATACATTACTGAACTTACCATGGTCAAGATCAATCCTTCCTTTCCCCAAATTGTCAGTGAGACAGTCATCTCCCAAAACTATTGGTGGAACTTTCAACATGTCAAGAGAGGAGAATTCCTCAGTTGAAACCATATGTCTTAAAGCTCCAGAGTCTATGATGAATCTAGGTGAGCTTGATGTGCCAGCAACCAAGGCATGTACTCTCTCTCTGTCCTCTAAATTTGATCCTCCTTCCCTCTTCTTTGCACAATCAGGAAGGGAGATGTTATTCTTCTCCAAGAGTTGGGTTAACATGTCAATTTGCTTCTTCATGCAGGACCTTTCAGGATGATAGCCCTTACTGTGGTATACGCACTTGCTCATTTCTCCTTTGTTCTTCTTCTTCTGGAAGTTCTTCTTGGAGCCTTGGGGATCCTCTTGAGACTTGTTCTTGTCTCTCTTTTTCTCAGGTGGCTTCTTAGCTTTCTTATTGCCTTTTGAATCCACCCTCAAATCTCCAGCAACCAAATCTTGGTCTTTGGAAGGTTTGATGGGCCCACCATCACCAGTTTATCTTGTTCTTGTGTGAAGGATTCCATGAACTCTGCAAGCTTAGGCATCTTTCAGGCTGGAGCTGTTAACTTGGTGGCATGGAAGGTCGAAACAAACACTGAATAGTTAGGGCCAAGCTTCGAGAGTATGGAAAAAACTAGTTGCTCTTCCTTCTTTTCAATTCCACACTGTTTTAGCTGCAAACCAAGGGCTTTAAACTTGGAAAAGTAGAGTTGCAGGTATTCGAAGCTGCTGGGACTCAAAGAGATCAATTCATTCTTGATTTGATGTCCTCTCATATAATTTGTCTTGCCAAAAATATCTACAAGCTTCTCCCATACTTCATTAGGTGATGTCAATCCATTAAGGTGGAAGAGGAGGTCTCTTGATATGCTCAGACACAAAAGACCATAGGCCTCAACCCTCCTATTGTGCCATTTAATTTTACCTGCAGCTACATTGGGTTCTACCTCAGTTTCCATAGTCACCCTGTAGAGACCCTTCGATCTCAACGGTATCTCCATCTTTGCTTTCCATTCAAATAAATTAAATGGAGTCAAGATGATCTTCTGAGATTGATCCATAGCTCTGAACTGTGCCCTTCAACCAGCAGAATGTGCTCCCAGTCAAGATTTTGAACCTACAATAGAAATATGGAAGGAGAGAAATAAATATACAAAGGTTCTGATACCATGTGGAAATTGAACCCAAGTGATAGAACAATTGCACTCACAAAATTGCTAATCAAACATGCAAATTTACACAGAAAGGAGACTGAAATTGGAGCATAACACTAATCTGTATTGAATAAGTGTACAATAGCCAACCTCATGAAGTAATAGGCTGCTGAAATATATAATTACATGAGATATTTGAATGCATAAGTATTCCATTCTAAATAGTCAAAAAGTAGGCTTGCTAAATCTAGTCAAATCCCCCATAGGTGCATAAAGCAGTGTCCAAATCTACCTAGAGGCTCACGAATTGGAAAAGTCAAGTAGGAAAGATAATAAGTGATGGAAAGAAAACTCATACATGTTTTTATTAGGATAAAATAATTAAGGATGATGAGGGCAAAAAAAAAAGTCAACTACACCTAGTCTTACTTTCCCTTTTGCCATAAATCTCAATAAAGCAGGCAACTTAGCAGAAAAAGTAGATATGCGCTAGGGAGGATCTATAATAAAGAAGATATGCTAAATATGGATTCTAGGAGGTTTCCCAAGCACTCCATGACTCATTTTTAGCAAGTTTGACTTCTAGGACATGTGGAAGACAACTTGCATAGAGTGGAATATTGGAAACTAGGCAAATAAGACAAAAATGGATTAATTAAAGTCTAAGGTAGTTAACTATGGGTTGATTATTCTAATTTGAGGAGACACCAAAGAGCATCCCAAATGAAAATTAATACAATGGAATGTATCATCCATAACTTATTTGTTCTACATTAAGTATGTCATCTGATTACGTGTGTAGTTGATTTATAGGTGAAGACCACAAATGAAGGGTTTGTTGTGGGAGCAAACCCATCATTTTCAAATGAAAAAAAGAGTTTAATGAATTTTCAATATGAGAATAATGAAATAAATATTTACTTGGATATTTATAATGTTGGTTAGGGAAGGTATGCTACCCTTTGAACCCATTAGCATGGCAGGATAACCATCAAGCACTATGGTGGTGGTTAGAATGGTGTTGGTGATGTTGATGGATTAGTATAATATGTACCATGGGAGGATAAAATAATATTGAGAGATTTGAATGTGTTTTGAGGAGTGAAAAAATCATGGACTGATAGTGGCTTAACCAGATGTACAATGTAGTTAATAAGATAAGTGAATATTTATAGAAGAGATTAGTGACTAAGGAAGAAATGTAGAAAGGTTGTGAGAGTTGAAGATACCAAATATCCAAAACTTTTTAAGGAGAGTGGTTTGATGCTAGAAGGGAGTCCAATAAGAGGACATAGTAATGAAGGGATAGGAAAAATATTTGAACGAAGAGACTAGAAAGGATTTCAAATGGATTGTGAAGCCTATATAAATAGGGTAGATATGCCTATAAGAGAAGTTTCATTCCAACCCAATATTGGAAAAATGGATAATAGTGAAAATGAAGGAGATGTGCAAGTAGAGGATGTTCTCACAGATGTATATCTGTAGTTTGAAGGTGGATAAATCCCCTAGAAGAATGTGGTATTAGCCAACATTAATGAAGGGGATATCTCAAGAATATACACACCCTAAGTCCTTTTGAAAAATAACGTACATTTAAAATATTATGTTGATTCTAGTTTTATTTTGCATAGTAGTTAGCTAGTGTTAGGAGGGAATACTGGCCAGAGTAGTGATAGTAGAGGGAACCATTAAAGAGTTAAGCAAGGAAGTGGTAATGGATCCCATAATCAAAACTTTCTAGAATAGGTGATTCTAAGAGTATTTAGTCTAAATGGAAACCCTATTACTAATATGGTGGAAACATAAGGTGAATCTACATTGAGATTACCTAAGTTCTCAGATAAAGGTGAAGATGATGAAAATAAACATTGGTTTATTTCCTAGGATATATAGAATGTTAATGGTACTACCACAACAACAAATATAGTATAGTTTTCAAAAAACTCACGAGGTAAGGCCTTGAAGTGGCATATGGAATTTCTACATAGTCCATAAGGTGAGGTGACTTTGACCCCAGATAAGGTAAAAAAAATATTTATTTTTGAGTTCCATAAACTTAAGTCAAAGCAATAGTGTATATTGAAAAGTTGAAGGATATTAAGAAGAATATGTAATTATATGAGTTAATAAAGGTAGGATTCATCAAACCTTCACGGTCCCCTTATGGTGCATTGATCCTCTTCCAAATGAAGAAGGACACCCCCTAACTCAGATTGTGCTTGGATTATAGGGTCTTGAACAAGCAAAAAATCAAGAATAAGTATCTCTTTTCCTTAGACAGATATTGTTTTGATAAGTTAAAGGTTTTTCCAAATTAGATTTTTGTCAAGGCTATTACCAAGTTATAATTTTAGAAGGGGATGTGACAAAGAAAACTTGCATGAAAATGTATGGGAGCTTTGAGTTCCCTATCACATTTTTCAATTTGTGCATTGCATTGGAAACCTTCGGTACATTAAAGAAGGTTGAGTTCCCTGTCACTTTTCCAAACTTGCAAAAAGGTTGAATTCTAGGCAGATCAATTTGCTGTAAAAGATGTGTACAGTGAACTGCATGAATTCCTTGACAAGTTCAAGGAGTTTTCCCTTTGTAATTTCCTGTATAAAATAAATGCAGCAAGAATTAATTTTTTTTGTCCAAGATTGCTTCTATGGAGTGATTTAGGTTCTTAAAGGGAAGAATTCGTAAGGCTACTGGTACAGTTTAAGAAACAATGCATTCTATAAAGATAATGTGTATCCCTATCGTTGTAGAAAATGCTTTGTGATATTAAACTAAGACGATACAATAAACTTGACATTAAATTTTCAAAAAATATATACATGAAAATTATAGAAAAAGATGCAAATAACAGTCTTTTCATTTGATCCAAATTGTAACAAAGAAAAATGTCTAAATTCATATCGCTATTGACCCAGGTTTTGTACACTTTAGAAATGCAAGAAATGCAGTATTAAGCGCATGTTGGACACTTGCAACTTGGACTCCTTTTCCAAATTCACAATTTGGATCTAACCCCAACAACATTGGTAAAATACGACCATAAAGAGCCGTCCTTTTATTTGCAATGGCTTCAGGACTAAAAGACATGCTCATTTAGTTAGAAAAATGAAGTTTTTCAATGTAATAAAAGTTCCAAAAGTTCATGCAGTCACAATAACAAACAAAATTTTATATAGTCAATGTAAAATGTAAGAGTCTAAAACAACAACCAAGCTTTGTGGCTAGACCATTCAGCTCCAAGACTAGCATTTCAGCACTCATTCAAATGCGAAAAGAATATGTGTCTATGAAACATGCTTAAATACTATGGACCGAGGTGCATAATATGAGTGAAAGTGAATCGTGCTCTTATTGACTTGGGTCAAGCAATGGATGTGGTAGATTTATTTTTCTTCCTGTCTTTTTATGTTAGAGTTCTGGCAGAGCACCCTTACTTTTGAGGTTGTTACTTGGATCAACATATTGACTAACCCATCAGGTGCATACAATGGGGAAGTTGTTTTCCCAATCAATGGAGGTGCCTACCTAGGAGGAATAACATAGGGTACTTGAAGAAGGTGACTTAACCCTTAAAGCGTCAAACCATGCAATAGGTAGCTTGTATGTTGGACACTTCAAAAATCTTGGGTTAAGAAGCATACTTCATGGAGGTTGGTGATGGACCCAAGCACATATATTGAGGAGGATAATGGTATCGTATTGACCACATTGGTACATATCAGAGTATCATTTGGTATGTGAGAGGGAATTGGACACACAATTAGAGCAACGACTTACACAAGGGAACTTGGACACCAAGACACCATGGAAGAGGGAGTGTAGGACTAACACCCTATTGGAGACCAAGCCATCTTAGAGGAGGGTAATTGAGCCCAATATCTTGACTTGGAGGGAATCTCACTTTCATGGTTGGAAAAAACCCTAGTTTGACATGCACATCCTTGGATTGTAGAGTTCTCCATGTTGGTTACTTGTAGGAAAAATTGTCCTTATTTTATGTTATCCTCCCTCACGTACTTGCATATATAATGGAGGAGAGATATATCATTTTCATTCATCATTTGTACCCTTCATGGTACTTATCTTGGAGACTTAGGGTTCACGTGGAAACCTTAGGAGAAGACAAGGGATTATAAATGTCTTAGATGTTCCTGGAGAGCTTGCTCATTTGTGATGTTAGGATTTTTTTTGTGATGACTAAGGTTTGTGTTATACATGTAAACCCTAGATAAGAATACAACATTGCCGATGATGGTTATGTATCTTGTTGTAACACTAAGGCTTATACCCTAATAGAAGACATGGCAAGTAGATTTAACACCTTGTATGTTTTTGGATCTTTATTCTTATGGTATGTAAGGATAGGAAAATATCATAGATTTCTTGTATTCTTGATGCTACATGGAAGTACTGATGCTTATGATGATGTAAGAGTGGAAGAATTAGGGTTTTAGGATTCAAACCCTAGGACAGGAAAGTATATTTGGAGGCCAACACTAGATTTTTATTTCCACATATGTATACAATTTAACATGGCACCAGATGGATCACCAAAAGACCCTATATGCCTAGACAATATTTTTCAGCATTCAACAACAACTTAAAAGCCGTGTTGGAAGCCAAGCTTCAAGTATTCCTGAGTGGGCACTTCTTTGAATCAGTCGGGCTGCATATTTGCATAACGTAATTAGTTTGACATTTTGCAGCAAAAGAAAAAGAAAATTAATTTCTATGAATTATTTGGATGCAGTATCAAGTTTTCAATACTTACAAATCGTGCTGCCAAATTTAAATAACCACCAGGCCCAAGCTTATGTTGACCAATTTTTTCCAGTCTTTCCTAATCACGTGTTGAATTATGTTAGCTAATGTTCGAAATTTGATATAAAAATTAATAATAATAAGTCTTACCATTACATTGTGGAATGTATTGTATACCTCCATGTTCTTGGTGGTATCTTTCCTTCTTTTCTCAGACCCTTCTCTTTTCCATATTCCACTAGGGATTTCCACTCCCTTGATGGAATCATCAGAGGGAACTCATACCTAGGGTTCTTTTATAGGTGAACCCTATATTGGTCTTGGAAAATATTCATATGTTGTCCAGCCTTCTTTAGGAATTTTGATGTATCGAAGGTATCTTCACCGAACAAACCAACCAACCGATTAGTCATCTCATCCTTTAAATATTTTGGTTGTCTATCCCATCTTGTGCAGATGGTGGGCTCGAATATCTCCAAGGCCAAATCATTTATATTTTTATAAAATACATCATTTCCTGCAAAACAATCATGCCATCATTAATCAACATCAAAAAAATGTATCGATATATTAGAAACAAATTATAAAAAATAAATTGAACAATCTATAATTACCCGGAATATTTTCTATCTTTATTGGAACAAGTTCCTCGTTCACCAAAAATGTTGTCACTATTGAACCCATGCTAGCGACACGAGAAGATCCAGGAAATGTTGCTTCAACATCAGCATTAGTATCAAACCCTACCTCCACCCCTTCTTCTGCATGATCTGTTGCGGGTTGGTCAGCATCAACAACACCCTCTACTAGCCTCGGGGGTGTCGCAGAGCGTGTTTCTGACTGTTCAATGGAAAAAAGGGGTGAAGTATGTGGTGTACTTGGAGTAGTTTTCTCACTGGGACCAACACCGCATTCACCACTACTGTGTGGTCATAGAATTTCTTGTAAATACAAACCATTGTATTATAAGTTCACTATCATATAAAATTAGAAATTAGAAATATCTAAATGAATTTACATTATGATTCCGCAACTTAATTTCAAGGTCTAACATCTCTTGATCAACAATTGAATCTTTGCTTTGATCTCGTATGTCTGTGGAATTGTCAATGCTAGACGAAGCATATCCTCATGTTGTTTTTTCAAGGTCTTCTATAGCACCTTCAACGGGTCTATAGAAGAACCAATGTCAGCATCATTCAACAACTGGTAGACATCAAAACCTAAAAACTATTGAGTTGTTGTTTCATAAATTGAATCATTTGTCTGCAACATAAGTATATAAAACATTGCTTAGTTGTTGAAACAATAGCCTGCGCAAAAAAATTATATTAACAAAAATTGTCTATCATGATAGATTCCTAGAATTAGATCTAGGTTTACCTGATTCCTAGATGACGGTGTGGTATGATCAACAGCTAGGGACTTTCCCCGATCATCCACCTACAAAAAAAGTATACAACATTATCATAATGAACACAATCATAAAAATGAAAAAATACATAACAAAATAAACATTATGCTACATGTTTTATATGTGTACAATTTTGAAGTATTTAAAATGTAGAATTACATTTAGGTTTACCTGTTGCCCCGAGACTGCAGTCGTCTGACCAACAACTGGGGACTTTCCCCTCTCTTCCACCTACAAAAAAAGTAGACAACATTATCATAATGAACGCAAACATAAAAAAGAAAAAATACATAACAAAATAAACATCTTGCTACACATTATACATGTGTACAATTTTAAAGTATTTAAAATGTAGAATTACATTTAGGTTTACATTTAGGTTGCAATCTTCTGATCAACTACGGGGTGGCTTCCCTAATAAACACTCTGCATGAAAAATATATAAGATTATATAAAATATACTATTGAAAAAACATAACAACAGATCTGTTTGTACATATTCAATTTTTTCAATGGAAATATCGATTTATACCTGCTGCCTTGAGGCAGGTCTAGTAACATCTATTGTGAGGGAGGTGCCCCTGACAGAACCCTGCATAAAAAAGATACTAAAAATTACCTAACTAAACCAAAATACTCACTAAAACAATTTAATAACATAACATTTTGATGTATAACTGTTTCCTCGCGGATTGTGTACTCCTCTCATCTGCTGCCGGGGTGATGCACCCCCCATAACCTCCCTAAAAAGTCAACATAGGAAATTTAATAAAAAATTATAATTATCTGCTAATGAAAAATCCTAAAGCTGTTAAAATAATTAATAAAAGGTTGGGTAAATTGTTGGATGCACCACATCCATACTAACCATGTTTGTATCTACTCGATTCAAATTGTATTTAATAAGTAGCTCTTCCCCCACAGCTATTGATTTAATGTCACATACAAAGACACGATTTCCTTCACACCCCTCAAATATGCAGTTGGGTTGCTTAAGTGTAGACCCTCATTGTGTACTATTTATAAACCCCGCAATATTCCCAGTTTTTTTGGCCTTCCGTCAATGTACACCGTTGCTCCTTTATTTTGATCTTTGTCTTTCAGTTGTAAATAATTTGCTGACAACCCATATCTACACATACTTCATGTATATCGGACCAGGTGCACCCAATCATTGTAGTTGTAAGATGGTCTAACATACTCCATCAATTCTGTACATTTGTCATATCCGACCTTTATTCCATCCATGAAAAACAACCCCATTCCATGTAATGATGACGATGCAATTATATATATCCTCTCATTCACACAAAAATTAGTGTTGACTAGAGGAATATCCCTATGTACCCATTGTTTCACTATATGTATATACCTTAAGGGCACCTTGATGTATCCTATTGTCTCATCATCATAGGAACGTGACCCCCATCCTTTAAGAAAAGAATCCATGCATATATTGAATTTTCTTCTTATCTTCTAACATCTAGTTGATCTATCCCTTGTATACCTACTGGATGTCTCACTTTCCTCTAGCCTTCCCAAACTTCTCTCGCTCGAGGAAGACGGGTCTAAAAATACCTGTTTGGTTCTACTTGCACCATGGCTGGGAAAAAATTGGCAAATAAGAGTAAAATACCAACAAAAACTTGGATAGTCTTATAAGCATAACATAATAGTGATATCATTATCCTAAATAATATCAATAATTCCCTAGTATAATAATTCATCACATAGTACTTTAACATGATATAGATATCAAGTTGTTCCATAGAAAATGCTTCAGCCAATTTATCTCAAAACACAAACTACGGTTTTTACAAAATTCTTAGGTGTACCTTTTTTAATTTATTTTGTTTCCTCACCCAAAAATATTAAAGACCCAGTTTACGGATCTCAATATATCTAATAAAATCATTTCCAAATATTTATATCTTTTTTTCAGAAGAAAAAGAGGTGTTCCTTGATATTCAATAGTGAATCAAAGGTAACTTTTACATAGTCTTGACAATAAGTCATTCCAAACACGAGTGGAGATCATAAGTATCAAAAAATTTCCCAAGGGGAGGGATGGAACCCACAATCCCAAGATGACTAAAGTAGCAATACCACATAGAGAACATAAGGATCCCAAACAACTTATTCAAGGAGGCATAGAGGGTGGAGAAAACACACCCCTGAGGGGATGAAAACAAAATCTCTATCCCCAGCTAAATCAAGAAATATGCTAATGTATCCCATTGTCGAAAGAACCAAAAAATACTATGCCACATAAATAAATAAAAACCTTAAATTAACTGTATCATGCCTTCCTCAATGATTTCTACTTCTAAAAGTTACAAGAAGGAGAGGAGGCCAACCTTCATATTCAATGATTCCTTGGATAAATGGTCTGCACTCATATTTTTCTCCCTGTAGACATGGCTAAAGTCATATAACAAATGAATTGAAGTTGTCGGTAATATATCATATATGTCGGATTTAATGGATATCCAACAATATTGGAAATCAGACGAAGTCTCCTTCATATTAATATTATGTATTAAGAGCTATGTTCCCGAATCTTAACACTTGTATATCTTTCTGTCCAGGAGGAAGAAAGGGAAAGGTTTTTTGAAGCAAAATGATGAAAAATTGAGGTATGCAACTGTTGATTATCATTCTAGTTTGTGATGGTATTTCCAAATGTTAGATATTTATTGCACACACAGTCTTTTAGGAAAATAAAGACTAGTCTTTATTTTAGTTAGGCACTCTTTCGAAGTTGGATGTATTATACTGAATAATCAACATATAAAAAATTTCAAATAGGAATCAAACCAATTCAACATAATGGAACCAACTTCTCTTCCTTCTCTTGTGTCCATATGGCAGCCAAGTGATCTTTCAACATTGTGATCCTAGCCAAGTAGCTAACCATTAATGTATCTATGTCACTCATACAAATGGTTGAAAGCTTGTTTCTCGAGAGACACTTCCCAGGGACACTCACACTCTGGTATGGTTTGGTTGATTAATACAACCCTTCCAAAGGTATGTCCAAGTGTGCATCAAACAATAGTTGAGATAATCAAACAACATTCTTGGGTTGAATCTAGATTTCGAGTTTGACTTATTGGGTTGGTAAACGTTGCTATTTTCATCATCATTTGGTGGACTTATTTTTCATTCTTACCTTGTTACATTGCTTGAAGATATGAAAATAGACAATTGAATGTCCTCACAAGAGCTTAAATGTCACTATGAATAATCATCAATCCAAGCACAAATAGTATTGATAGTGCTTGTCAATTGAATATTATTCCATTGAGATCCTACACTTCTTCATTGTCAAATTGTAGAAATAACTACTTCCATACCAATATTTCTGACAATTAAGACATCAATTCTGAGATGGAGAGCAAGAATACCTCATATCACCATGATGAGGTCTTAAATATAGTTGATATATGGATGGAAAAATCCATTTTCACAATAACCATTGGGTCGATTGAAGCTTGTATATTGGTTCTTAAGATATAGAAAGGAACAAATGATCCCACTAGGCATGTAGAAGGATGTGTTCATGAATGGACCAGAGAGAGGTTTTAAGAGTCATATTGCACTCAAATATTTATCCACACATTAGGGCCTATTCCTAAATCCTATTACTTACAGTAAGATACCCATCATCAAAAGCATAAGTGGGATACACTTCAAAGGGGATTTTTCTTTTCATAAAAATATGGTTTCTTTCTTTCCAGAGATCCCAAAGGATGAATTCTGAGATTACATTCCATATTTTTTCCATGATACTTGAGGGCCATTTTGAATTTGGTCATTTAGTTTCAAGCTTCAGCTACTGATATTTCTAGGAATGGTTGGGGCGGGTTATTGAATTGCATATTCCATGAATCATGATGTTCATACTTCCTTGCAACTGGACAGTTGATTTCATATAATACAAATAATGAAAAATGTTTTTAGTATTGGGTGTGTGTATATACACAATATGCATGCACACACATACACAGTCCTTTCCTGGTTTTGTGAGATTTTGAAAGTGGATTTTCCAATAACTATTTAGTATTTTCAAAAACCATTTCCATTTCCATGTTTCATGTAAATTGTCACTATTTCCAACTACTATGTTTATGAGTGACAAAGCCTATGAATTTTAAATGTTGTTCTAAAGAGTTATCAAGCACTTTTGCTTGGCTATCTACTTTGCATGATAGCTCATAATATGCTAGCAACGTGTTGAATTTATCTCACCTATTTCCAATTCCTGCCACACAGTTGTCATCGGGTATCCATGCCACAGAATGATTTCCTTCAACTGATGCAATTTTTCTATAGGAAAATGATACAGGATGTGATTGGTCATCATCAACAGCGACATAATTGGGGTACTTTTTATCATGCTATTAATATATCCTATTGACTCTGGTATAGATAAGGAATGCAATAGGCTAGAGGTACATAAACTATTGGTCTTTTCTTTATAATTATTTTGTGCAACAAACTATTAATATCTTTCCTCAATCTTTTCAGTGATGAAAATATTGAATCTATTTTTTAGGTTTGCGTGGAACAAACCCATATGTCCTCTATAGCTTTGAAATTAATGTTCAAACAAATAACATTATCAATGCTCATTTACCAAAGGATTCTATTTTCCATAATTTTCCATTAATAAATGCTAGTTGCATCAATTAGCTCAATAACCCATCATTTGTTGTAGGCTTGTGTTGTACACATTGTTGGAAAGCTTCATATTTTGTTAATTACACTTCAGCCACTACATTATGATTTCCCATGATGGAAATTTCAAACTATTGAAATGCTTGCAGTTGTCTGGTCTATTTTTGATGTACAGTGGACTGATACTATCATTTCTCGCATCATTAATGGAACATGATTCTCGCAGCAAGAATATTGCATCATCTTCTATTATTAGCCCTTTGCATCCATCGTCTGGGAATAAAACTCATTGTACGTGAGCATGCAATACCACCATTGTTTCCTATGGTGGATGCAAATATCTCTCTATAAATACTTTGGAAAGCCCCATAGTGGCTCCTTTAATAGAACTATGAGACATTATTGGATTGCTTAGTAAATACCCAAATGGCAAATTTAAGTTGAAATCATGGTTCTCTCCTCTAACCAAAAAGACTCCCAAGAAAAAACCTAGTTACAATCCAAACAAAGAAGGCTGTTCCATTAGCCCTAACATAATGGACAACTAGGATATTACCATTCAAGGCTTAAACCAGAAACTAATACATGCCAACTTAAGAAGAGACGATGCACTAACAGAGGTTAGGCAATTAAGGTCATCTATGGAAGAAATGGAGAAACAAATGAAGAATTTGGAACTGTATTGACAGGATCTAAAGTATGCATTGAACCAGGATGAAGTTGGTATTGCAAGTTCCCAAGGGTCTAGTTTAAATAACTATGGATTCACAATGAAATTCCATGACCATAAAGCTATAACATATGATACAATGGTAGAACCCTTCCTTCAGACTGTAGCAAAA
The DNA here is from genome assembly GCA_001517045.1 of Pseudotsuga menziesii. Classification (NCBI taxonomy): domain Eukaryota; kingdom Viridiplantae; phylum Streptophyta; class Pinopsida; order Pinales; family Pinaceae; genus Pseudotsuga; species Pseudotsuga menziesii. The sequence continues at coordinate 30,601 of LPNX010534214.1, read as the reverse complement.
TCAAGAGTTGCAGTGAGACAGTTATGCAAGACTATTGTAACATTAATACAAGAACAATGTGATGGTAAAAGAATGGAGAATCACAACTCTCATTGGCAACCCTATGAATTTGATGTTACTCAAATAATTTCAAGAGTTGTTATGTATCACTTGGAAGCTCTCTTAAATTAGGCTTTCTATGAGGAATTTGAGAGCTGTAACTTTCAGAAAAATGGTGCTCGAATGGTTCTTGACCCTTATGAGATTTGTGTTGTTATCCATACAAAATACAAAGTCGAAGAAAATACATGTGGATCATAAAAAATTTATCCATAAGTCCACTAGGTCATAGAAACTGCCTACTACCAGCTTGCGCACAGTTTTGAAAACATTAAGGTATCAAAACAATTCATTTTAATATTGAAAGTTGCACAACATAAGTCTGATGCATATTTTTACTCTCATTTTTAAACTAGTAATACCATGTGTATTTAGTAAATCACATTGAAGAAGATGAAATATGACCAAACAACATGCATGCATACATGTTGAGTCCATGCTACGATTGTGTTTTTTAATATCTATTTGGACCAAATTGCATGTATATTCAAAAGATACACATGGATAGGGTTTGGCTGATTAATAGACACATGGATAGGGTTTAGTTGTTAGCCAATCCATGGATAGGGTTTGGATGATTAATACAAACATTCCAAAGGTCTGTCCAAGTGTGCATCAAACAATAGTTGGGCGAATGAAACAACATTCATTGACCTTTTATCACAACTTTTAATATAAATGTAGATTTCACATGAAAATCAACATGCATGCACATGTCTCAGATGTTACTCTTTGTGATGAAAGAAGCAGAGACCTTGTTACCCATGGAACCAAAGGCTCGGTCCAACCAAAATAATCAAGCTTATCCCTATGAAATGAAGATTCATTTCTCCAAAGAAAAATTCCCTAATTGAGACAACTGACTAACTTGAAGGTGTAGGAAAGTGTTAATTTGAGAAACCAAGACCTAAATGTGTTTAATTATGAAAAAATGTTATGTTTTTGCATTGAATAAAACTACTAACCTACAGGACTATACTACTATTCATTTTCCTTATAAGTCTTCGAGATCACTCACATATTGCAAATCTGAAAAAGTTGATCTACTCATCCATTTTTCTTGGGTTGAAGCTAGATTTTGAGTTTGAAACCATTGATCCTATCCAACAACAAGTCATCATTAAGGATACCATTACGGAAACCACTGAGTCAAGTAAGAACAACCATTGAACCTATCCAACAACAAGTGTCTTGGAGTTGTATCAAAGGCTGCATAGAATTCTGTAAAACAACAATGAACCTTATGTTGGTTGGCATTTTTTTCCTCGAGAACGACTGCAAGAGTATATGTGATCACTCTAGAAATTTTGAGAAAATGTTGATTAATACATATTCATAAATTTTTCCTCAACCTTGAGGTTCCCTGGGATCTATTTCGATTGGACTTTCATCCTTAGCATCAAAATTTGAAGTATAAATAAAAACATTATACATTTCACTTATGTACAACCAAATATATAAGTCATCCCCCAAAAATTAAAAAAAATAAACAATTGTACTTCAGGGGAACTATGTTTCTAGAGTCGAACCCTTAGAGCTCAAATACACATATACACATTTTAAACACCCTAGGGATGAAACATTTTAGTAGCTAGGGTGTTTAAACCTACTTGAGTGCCTACAATTGAATTGGTTGCACTCCTAAGTACATCAATCCCACACCTAAGTACATGGTGATATATCTCAACCTTTTAGGGAACATACCTTACATCCCTTGACATAGTTCGGGCTTCCATCCCTTATGACATATACATCACTATTTTGTTATGGGGTTGTTCAAGTGTCTTTGACTTTGTGTCAACAATGAGCATAAATTTGAGTATGCTTGAAGAAATGATCTTGAATTATAGTCGAAATTTTGTGTAAAAAAATGAGTGGTTAGGGTAGGTGTTCCTTCTCCTTTATTTCACACTTGGGTGCATCTAATATACACCCAAGGGTAGGATTTCACACCTCCAAACTCTTCAAGGGTGAGCTTTTCATCCCTCAATATAATTTTGGGTGCATCCCTTATGACAAGGACATCTCTAGTTTGTTAGGAGTTTGTTGATACAATTAATAACAAATAGATATCCATTCTACTACACATTCAACTTGGTATAAATCTATTATAGTGTCACGTTGCATAGTTCTAAATATATGAAAACACATATGCAATATGATCTACTATGTGGGTTCAAATAACAAACATTTAGGAAAACATATGAAAATGTTGAGTATGTGTGAGACAATTAAGACCCCCATAGATAAAAAAATATATCAACCTTGTCATATACCCATCTACATTTCTTGGACAACAATGTATGAATTCACGGAAAAAATCCGCCATGTCTCCTACTCAGACCCTCCACAAACTCATGCCCAAACTCAATGACAAACTAAATGTTGAATTACCAAAAACATAGTGCATTTAATATATTCGGCTAATATGTATATCTATGTCTTTATAAAATAAAAAAATTAGTTTTCTATGCAATAATATCTTTTATATACAACCCAACTTATTTATCCACATATCTTTTATTCAAATTTAAATATTCAAAGAAGAAGATACTTTAAATAGAAGTTGTGCAGGTAGAACTGGTTGCGAATGAGAGAATTTTCCTAGTGATAAGTATCCACTATGGTGTGCATTCATGTATAACCATCCATTATCACTTGCCTAGTATATAAGACTTGCCCCATACCAATATTGCATAGTAGCTTGACCATTATTTTGTCAAAACTTTTATTTTGGAGGGAACCCTTCATAACTAAGGTACAATTCCAGCATATAAATCCTACCCAAGCTACAATTTTAGTAATGGTCTTCCTCAAGTAGTGCTACTGATGAAGAAATAGATCATAGGGTTTCCTAATGATTGGATTTGGGCATAAATAACAACACCAAATGTTAAAGAACCGAACATAGTTCTGTGCTCATGTTGTGATTCCTTCCTAGGTCCATATGATCAATACATGGAAACCATATCTCAACATGATAATTAAAAAATATATAGTTGAAGGTGATTGGATAAAGCCAAAAATACTATGACAAATGATCTTTCCACTGATTATGATACATGAGGATCAATACTATGTTTGAATACCTTGTTTATTAGGCTATGTTATGAAGGGTTTATGATGCATGCAGATTCGAACAATGTTTGAAGACCTTGCTCATTAGGTTTCATTATGGAGGATTTATGGCTCTACTTCTATTGTTTCCAACTCTTTATTCTTATTTTCTCATTGAGCATTGTATTATGAGGCATCACCACATATTTTGAGGCATGATGTCACACGTAGGTTGCTGTCACATTTTAGATCCTTCACCTACACAATTCCATGCATATTTTTTCACTTGAGGGACATATCACCTAATCCCTACAACCAATTACATATGTGGAGGCATGCCACATTAATAGGATCTAAAGTTGGATGGGAACTTTTAATTCTTATACCACATATGATATTACATTGCTAAATTGCATGGGTTGAGATATTGGATGGGTGGAGTGCTTGAGGAGAGGAGGATCCTTTGACCACCATTTGTTCACATTTGGAGGAACACTTTGCATATTGTAGAGGTTATTTCGCAAACTTGTATTCACAAGTTCCATGCACATATCTTGAGGAACACCCATTAACTAATGGGTTCCTAAGGTTGATCTCAAGCATGGTGTGGGGTTTTGACACGCATTTTGGAGCACTTCACTCTACTTGCACATATTCCCAAAGTGCTCAACGTTTGGCCCTTGTTTCGAGATGGCTTGATGGTTTTGCATGTGGGTCCATTCTATTGGCACATGGTTTTGGGTTTTTTAATGCATCTTTTGGAGAAGCACTCCAACTTTTATTCATAGTTTCTCAGTGTGCTCTACTTTGGGGCCTTGGTTGGAGGAGATATGGCTGTTATATATATGGATCTATGCCCTTTGCACAAATTTTGATTTTTCTCACCCTTGAAGAGGTTATAATGACCAATGGGCAATTATTTCATTTCTATCCATTGCATCCATCTTTATGGGGGAAGTTTGTTGTTTCAATAGAGATCACTCTAGCTTGTTTTACTATTTTGGGTAGTTAGTCAACATCTCTAGGTGGTTGGTTCCCTTATTTAGAGCACTCCCTTAGACCTTGCATTTTGGAATAATTTGAGGTACCTTCTTGATGATCCCTCTATAGGAGGTCATGACACACATCTCAAGAAGAAATTTTACATGATCAAACAAGCCTAATTCTGGAAGGTGTTTTTCACTTGAGGACAAGTGGCATGCCTACTTAGTTGTCTTAGTACTTTATTGTTATGTATTTGACTTTTCTTTATAGTATATTAGGAGATATTATTTTATTCTTATAGGTTAAATCATAGGTCTAGAAATTTTTTGTTATTGTTTTATTGTTGAGGGTTTTGAGCTAGATCTTTGTATAAACAAAAACTTCTTCATTGTATTATAATCCCAGGAGTACTGTCATTCAACCTAGTCTCATATAGTGTGTTATTGCATGTCATGATATAAAACTAATGTTCCATTCAGTGTGAACGCTCTCATTTACTGAAGAGTAGTAACAATGTTATTATAACTCTTGAAGATAGGTTATGCATAGTATAACTTCATGTATGCCTTTATTAGGGATTTTAGTTTTCTGTCGTGATTTTGAATTCCTAGACTAGCATATTCATTTCCATCTAATACTCGTCCACATCGACTTTCTTTCCAGTGTAATTATTCTGTGAATTTATAAATATCCATGACATGCATCTAAAGTCTAAAGTGTAACCCTAATTTGAGCATGTTGCTCGCCAGTCTTCCAACTAATCTTGCTTGCCAATCTACCAACTTTGTGTGTTTTGTGGACTTTATGTGTTTTGTGGAGTTGATGAAGACTGTGTTGTCTGTGTAGTTGTAATCTCTCTCCAAATCATTTGTAGAGGGACTTGAATCTCAATTGAACATTTTGAACTGTGTGTTGATGTTATCTATGAATGAGCATGAGCCCATTGGTGGAGCATGAGCCCTATGGAGAAGATTGTGATATGAAGTCTGATTATGGTTAAATTGTGAATATCTCTTGTTTAAACACCCTAGAACCCTAGGGATGAAATATACTATCACAGCATGACCAAAACCCCATTGTGAATCAATGTAAGAAACAATTGACTCCAAACCCCATGGTGAGTCAACCTAAAAGTCCATGAAAGGTTCATATTGTGTATAAGGAGGTGATGCTTACCCATTGAGCCATGAGAAATCATTCTCCTTTCTTCAATGTTACCGCTTGGATGTAAAACTGTCACCTATCAAGTTGAACCATGTTCAAGTAATGGAAAGCATCAAATCCAAATTTAAATGAGAACCCTGAGCTCCAAATCAAAATGAGAACCCTGAATGTTTCCTCCAATTTTAACCGTGGTCAAGTAATGGCGTATGTGAGCTCCAAATAAAAATAAGAACCTTGAGTTGCAAATTGAAATGATAAGAACCTTGAGTTGGAAATCTAAATATAAACCGTGAGCTCCAAATTGTCGAAATGAGAGCCCTGAGCTACGAATCAAAATGTGAACCATGAGCTAGTCCAAATCGTTGAAATGATAACCCTGAGTTGTGAATGAAAATGTCAACTATGAGCCAGTCCAAATCACCGAAATGATAACCCTGAGTTGTGAATCAAAATGTCAACCGGGGGCTAGTCCAAAATGTCAAAATGATAAACCTGAGCCGCGAAATTGCATAAAAATGTCCGAAATTGCATATCAATGTCCAAAACCTTAGCCACGAAATTGCATATAAATGTGCAAAATTTCCAAAATGTTCTTCTTTATGTGAAGTAAAAGAACATATTTTAAATATTACATCTCATTGTCACACTATTTTAAAAATATATTAGTATTTTTTATTATATGTATGTCCATACAAAATATAAAAAATAGGCTTTCTTATTTCCATTTTTTTGTTTTATTATTTTCTTTTTAAATTCATGGTTTTAAAAAACCAGAAGAAGAAATTGCATATAAAACAAAAGTGCAAAGCAATTCATAAATGTTAATGATTTCAAGAAACAATAACAAGAAACATATATGTGATCACCATGTTGATCTCATATGAAATGATGAATATGATGAAGATGGTGATCACCATGTTCATCTCATAGGAAATTATGAAGATGATGATGATGATGACGCTGATGATGTTGTTGATGACAATGACGACGATCACGATGGCGCCGATGATGATGATGATGATGGATGATTGTTGAGTCTGGAAACCCTCCCACACCATCAATGCATGTGTCTAGTCTAACAATGCCAAACTTCACACTATCTCGGCACATACATAAAAAAATTCATCGTTGGCCCCACGCAACACATTAATTAATCTATAGGTATGGTTTTTGTTGCTCGATTTGTTAGTGACGGACATGTTTGTCAATGAAGATGACCATGAACTAGTTCACAAATATTATGACGATGAATTAGTTCATGGATATCATCCTGATGAAGTTGGTGATCACCTTGTTGATCTCATATGAAATGATGAAGATGATCATGATGATGATGACGTTGATGATGATGTTGATGAGGATGGAGACGATGACGACGGCGACAATGATGATGATGATCATGATGATGATGATGATGTTGATGATGTTGTTAATGACGATGACTATGACGATGATGATGATGATGATGATGATGATGGAATATTTGTGAGTCTGGAAACCATCCCACACCGTCAATGAATGTATCTAGTCTAACAATGCCAAATTTCACACCATCTCGACACAAACATAAAAAATTCATCGTTGGGGCCATGTAGCACATTAATTAATCTATAGGTATGGTTTTTGTTGATCGATTTGTTAGTGACAGACATCTTTGACAATGAATATTACCATGAATTAGTTCACGGATATTATGATGGTGAGGATGATTATGAATTGGTTCACGAATATCATCATGATGAAGTTGGTGATCACCTTGTTGATCTCATATGAAATGATGAAGAAGATGATGATGATGACGCTGATGATGATGTTGATGAGGTTGACGACAACGATGATGATGATGATGAAGATTGTGATCACCATGTTCATCTCATATGAAATGATGAAGATGATCATGATGATCATGATCATGATCATGATGATGTTGTTGATGACGACGATGCCGATGATGATGTTGACGATGATGATAATGATGATGATGATGATGATGGATGGATGATTTTTTAGTCTGGAAACCCTCCCACACCGTCAATGCATGTGTCTAGTCTAACAATTCCAAATTTCACCATCCCGACACATACATAAAAAATTTCATCGTTGACCCCACGTAACACATTAATTAATCTATATGTATGGTCTTTGTTGCTTGATTTGTTAGTGATAGTCATGTTTGACAATGAAGATGACCATGAATTAGTTCACGGATATTATGATGGTGAGGATGATGATGAATTAGTTCACGAATATCATAATGATGAAGTTGGTGATCACCTTGTTGATCTCATATGAAATGATGATGATGATGATGATGACGACGTTGATGATGATGTTGAATGAGGATGATGACGATGACGACGATGATGATCAAGATGGTGATCACCATGTTCATCTCATATGAAATGATGAAGATGATGATGATGATGATGACGCTGATGATGTTGTTGATGATGACAACGACGATTACGACGATGACGATGACTATGACGACGACAACGATGATGATGATGATGATGATGATGATGGATGAATTTTTATCCTGGAAACCCTCCACATAGTCAAATGCATGTGTCTAGTCTAACAATGCCAAATTTCACACCATCCTGGCACATACATAATAAAAATTTATCATTGGCTCCACGTAGCACATTAATTAATCTATAGGTATGGTTTTTTTTGCTCGATTTGTTAGTGACGGACATGTTTGACAATGAAGATGACAATGAATTAGTTTATGAATATTATGATGAGGATGATGAGGATGATGATGATGTTGATGATGATGTTGATGATGTTGATGATGATGTTGATGATGATGTTGATGTTGATGTTGATGATGATGACAATGACGACAATGACGACGACGATGATGATGATGATGATGATGATGGTGATGACCATGTTGATATCATATGAAATGATGAAGATGATGATGATGACGACGACGACGATGATGATGATGCTAATGATGTTGTTGATGACGATGATGATGTTGATGATGATGTTGATGATGATGTTGATGATGATGTTGATGATGATGTTGATGATGATGGCGATGATGATGATGATGATGATGTTGATGATGATGATGTTGTTGTTGATGATGATGATGCTGATGATGATGATGTTGATGATGTTGATGACGATGAGATCGGTGTTGATGATGATGATGTAGATGATGATGACGATGATGATGATGATGATGAAGAATAGTGATTGAAGATGGTGATCACCATGTTCATCTCATATGAAATGATGAAGATGATGATGATGACAATGATGATGTCGTTGATGATGACAATGACAATGACGACGACGATGACGACGACGATGATGATGGATGATTTTTGAGTCTAGAAACTCTCCCACACCATCAATGCATGTGTCTAGTCTAACAATGCCAAATTTCACACCGTCCCGACACATAAATAAAAAAAGTTCATCGTTGGCCCCACATAGCACATTAATTAATCTATAGGTATGGTTTTTGTTGCTCGATTTGTTAGTGACAAACATGTTTGAGAATGAAGATGGTGATGAATTAGTTTCTGAATATTATGATGATGAGGATGAGGATGAGGAGGAGGAGGAGGATGAGGATGTGGATGAGGATGAGGATGAGGATGCGGATGAGGATGAGGATGAGGATGATTATGATGATGAAGATGATGTTGATGATGATGTTGATGACGATGTTGATGATGTTGATGTTGATGATGATGATGACGATGATGACGACGATGATGATGATGAATATGGTGATGACCATGTTGATATCATATGAAATGATGAAGATGATGACGATGACGACAATGATGATGATGACGCTGATGATGTTGTTGATGACGATGATGATGTTGATGATGGTGATGTTGATTATGATGTTGATGATGATGATGATGATGATTATAATGTTTTTGTTGTTGATGATGACGACGACGACGATGCTACTGCTACTGCTAATGATGATGATGACGATGATGCAGATGACAATGATGATGATGATATGAAGTAATTAATTTGATATAGCTTTATGCTTAATTGTAAAAATAACTTTAATGATGATGTTGATGATGATGTTTAGGTTTATGATGTTGATGATGATGTTGATGATTACAATGATGATAACGATGACAACGATGATGATGACGACGACGACGATGATGATGATGATTATGATGATGATGATGATGACAACGATGATGATGATAATGATGATTATGATGATGAAGATGGCGATCACCATGTTCACCTCATATGAGATGATGAAGATGATGATCATGACCATGATGATGATGTTGATGATGTTGTTGATGACGATGATGACAATTATGACGATGACGATGACGATGATGATGATGATGGATGATTTTTTAGTCCAGAAACCCTCCCACATTGTCAATGCATGTGTCTAGTCTAACAATGCAAAATTTCACACCATTCCGGAACATACATAAAAAAATTCATTATTGGCCCCACGTAACACATTAATTAATCTATAGGTATGGTTTTTGTTGCTCGATTTGTTAGTGGTGGACATGTTTGAGAATGAAGATGACGATGAATTAGTTTATGAATATTATGATGATGAGGATGAGGATGATGAAGATGATGATCATTATGATGAGGATGATGATGATGATGATGATGTTGATGATAATGATGTTGATGCTGCTGATGATGATGTTGATAATGATGATGATGATGATGATGTTGATGATGATGATGACGATGAAGACGACAACGATGATGATGATGATGATGCAGATGGAAATGACGATGATGATGATGATGATATGAAGTAATTAATTTGATCTAGGTTTATATTTAATTGTAAAAATAACTTTAATGATGATGTTGATGATGATGTTTAGGTTTATGATGTTGATGATTACAATGATGATGACGACAACGACGACGATGATGATGATGAAGAATAATATGGTGGTCACCATGTTCATCTCATATGAAATGATGAATATGATGATGATGATGATGTTGATGATGTTGTTGATGACGATGATGACGATTACGACGATGACAACAACGACGACGATGATGATGGATGATTTTTGAGTCGGGAAACCCTCCCACACCGTTAATGCATGTGTCTAGTCTAAAAATGCCAAATTTCACACCATCTCGGAACATACATAAAAAAATTCATCGTTGGCCCCACGTAGCACATTAATTATTCTATAGGTATGGTTTTTGTTGCTCGATTTGTTAGTGACGGACGTGTTTGAGAATGAAGATGACGATGAATAAGTTTCTGAGTATTATGATGATGACAATGATGATGATGATGATGATGATGATGATGTTGATGATGATATTGATGATGTTGATGTTGACGATCATGACGACGACGATGATGCTGTTGATGATGATGATGAAGATGGTGATGACCATGTTGATATCATATGAAATAATGAGTATGATGATGAAGACGGTGATGACTATGTTGATATCATATGAAATGATGAAGATGATGACGATGATGATGATGATGACGTTGATGATGTTGTTGATGGCGATGATGATGCTAATGAATATGTTGATGATGATGATGATGATGATGTTGATGATGATGATGTTGATGATTATGATGATGATGTTGATGATGATGATGTTGATGATGTTGATGACGATGACGGCGACGATGCTGCTGCTACTAATGATGATAACGATGATGATGTGGATGACGACGATGATGATGATGATATGAAGTAATCAATTTGATCTAGGTTTATGTTTAATTGTAAAAATAACTTTAATGATGATGTTTAGGTTTATGATGTTGATGATGATGTTGATTATTACGATGATGATGATGACGACGACGATGATGATGATGATGACGATGACGATGATGTTGTTGTTGATGATGATGATGATGAAGATGGTGATCACCATGTTCATCTCATATGAGACAATGAAGATGATCATGATCATGATCATGATCATGATCATGACACTGATGATGTTGTTGATGACGACGACGATTACGACGATGACAATGATGATGATGGATGATTTTTTAGTCTGGAAACCCTCGCACACCGTCAATGCATGTGTTTAGTCTGACAATGCCAAATTTGACACCATTCAGGAACATACATAAAAAAAAATCATTATTGGCCCCGCGTAGCACATTAATTAATCTATAGGTATGGTTTTTGTTGCTCGATTTGTTAGTGACAGACATGTTTGACAATGAAGATGACAATGAATTAGTTTATGAATATTATGATGATGACGATGAGGATGATGATGATGAGGATGATTATGATGAGGATGATGATGATGATGATGATGTTAATGATGATGATGTTGATGATGATTATGTTGTTGATGATGATGATGTTGATGATGTTGATGACGATGACGACGATGACGATGATGCTGCTGATGATGATGATGATGATGATGATGATGACGACGACGATGATGTATATGATGATGGCGATGATGATGATGATGATTATATGAAGTAATTAATTCGATCTAGGTTTATGTTTAATTGTAAAAATAAATTTAATGATGATGTTTAGGTTTATGATGTACTTGATGATGATGTTGATGATTACAATGCATGTGTCTAGTCTAACCACGCCAAATTTCACACCAATTCAACACATACATAAATAAATTCATCATTGGCCCCATGTAGCACATGATGATGATGAAGACGGTAGAATTAAGTCTTGAAAAATAAAATGCCAAACAATATTAGCTGCAAAGGCATTGAAAATCAAATTAAAATTGATAAGATTTAACTTACTAGTAGGTGGAACCACATTGTTCACAAAAATAAATATTGTTTTATCTGCTCCGACATTTACTCTCTTGCGTATCATATGTACAAACTATCCCACTGTAAAATATACTGGAATCATATATATGCAAATCCAAAATGATCATGATATATTCAAGTACAATCAAATGAATCGTAGATTTCTATCTTCAATTTGATGAAATTAATTGATTTTGCAAATCAAATTATATAACAATATTCAATTATTTGGATACTTGTCCCGGATTATTTTAACCCCGTCTTTTCTCCTATCTGTAAATATATGATCCCATTAATGTTAGTAACTCTTTTTAAAATAGATAAGATAAAATAATATTTCTAATTAAATAGTTACCCTTCAATAGAATTCATCATCTTCTTCATCCAAATCATCATCTATATCATTAGATCCAGAGTCAACATTGTGATGATTGGCCATATCATCATAGTCATCTAAGTCAGTTATGATCATCACGTCATCGTCGATATAATCTTCATGGGAATTGTCTGCTACATCATCTGATTCAACTAATTCTTGGAAATCTTCTTTTGGATCATCATGATCATCTAACTCATGTTGATCATGCTCATCATCATCGTCTTCTTCTTCTAGAGTACCCTCTTCATTAGCTTCCTCTAGGTTATACTTTATTGGCATTCCCCTTGGATCGTGTCTCACAACAAATGACTATCCCTCTTTACCTAGAACCTCTGAGTAAAATACATGTTCACATTGGCTTGGAAGAACATAGGGCTCCATTCCTGGCTTAAACAACCTTGTATCTACCATGGTAAATCCATTATCATGTTCAATAATAGTTATATTGGGATCATGTTGATTCAATCGTAACATGTACCATTTGACAATGAACAGATTTACCTTGAAGTATTTAGAGTCACACTGAAGAATATCTTCCAAATACCCATAGTATCAATTTTTTGAGAGTTATGGATGTCTGTCACTTCTAGATGAAACATTAGTCACCTCAAAGACTACATATATCCCACAATATAATGTTTTCTTTGTATCATCCAATTTTTTTATGCAATATCTACAACCATTGCAGACCATATCCTTATGGTGTTTTACCTACAACAAGCAATACACAAAAATATTGCATAATGATTCAATATTTATAATTAAGTGCATGTTTATGCAGCCATACATGGAAAAGAACAACATGTACATCAAAATGTAATTTTCAAAAAAAATAATTAGAGTGATTGATTAATATGCTTGCCTACTTGTCTTTTAAACCATATGCTAAATCAATTTTCCTTTGTGTAATATGTGTATCTCCATTGTGATGTGCTTCTTTTACCAATGAAGCCACACCTTCCCATGATATTCCATGACCTAATTGTTCACATCATTCAATCCGTACCTTCATCTAGTCAAGATTGTTTTCGATGTATAAATGAATTGCATCCCACTCTCGACCAACTGCTTAATGACAATAAACATTAAAATTAAAGGCAGATGTAAGTTTTCTTAACAAAGTATATGCTCTTAATTGATGCAATAAATTGAATATGCAATTAGAATATGTACAATATATATATACATAAAAGTCAACAGTCAAATGAATTATATTAATTAAGATCCACTAGCTAATAATTACCTTTCACCTTCCTCGATCCACCTTTCCCCTTCAGGTACTCCCCTTCAAAAATTTTATTGGAGTCTGGATCACAAATGCGACATAAATTGAGCTTTGACACTAAATTAGGAAGATATTCACTAACATACAACATGTTTTGTTATACCATATATCCTTCCATCATAGATCCCTCAGCACGTGCTCTTTGTCTCACCAAACCCTTCATAAATTTCAAGTGCCTCTCAACCATCCATAGGGACCTTGAGTGCACAGGTCCACACAATCGAATCTCCTCAACTTGGTGTATGAGGTAGTGTTCCTGTGCATTGAAAAATGTTGAAGGTAGATGCTTATGCATTTCACACATGAGACAAGGAATTTGTCTCCTCCAATACTTTATATATTCTTTATGGATTTCTTTAGATGACAACCATCTATAATTGACGCAAACCAATAACAATATTTAACAAAAAAAACATTAAATTACATAACATGAATTAGTGCACAAAAAAAAAATATAAATTATACGAAGAATTAAAAAACACTAAGCACATGAAAATAATCGCTAGTTACCTCATGTATTTCCCAAAATTATAGATAACTTGTTTGACATTGTTGTCGAATTTATCCGGGAGAGAGAGAGGTAGAACATATTGTATTAATATACAAACCACGCTATTTTTTAAACAAAGAGTAGACAAACAAAATTAAAAATTTATGCAATAAAATTAAAAATAATATGGACATAACAATAATAATTACCTTAATGAAGACGTGCCAATCATGCGTTTTGACCCCCGCAAAATCACCTTTCTTTGTTATGACATTCTTCAAGTTTGCACAAAATCCAGTGGGAAATTTAATTTTTCGCATTACTTCTTTTACAACATTACTTTGTTGCTTTGTAAACATCCATGGAATTGAGTTTATATTAATTTGGTCTTCGTTGCTATGAAATTGAATGATGTCTTTCATTGCATGGTTTCCTTCTTGAATGTCTTTGAAAACTTTCACAATTTTATTTTTCTCGCTCCTTAGCTCCAATAGTCACCATAATGTTTCAGTCACATTCTTTCCAATATGCATTGTATCAAAAATATGAGCAATTTGTAGGTGCTCATAGTAGGGAAACCTGTTGAATTGTATAGGATAACTTTTCATTCCTCGTGGAATCCCATCAATTCCTTCATGATCATGATGTACATCATGAATATTAGTTTATAAATCAATTATGGCCACTATAGTAAACAACACACACAAAAATACATAACAATTCGTATACGATGATCCATACGTAACAGCTTGACGATTTCTTAGTATATTGCATCTTCCAAAGGTGAGGTGTCATTCTCCATGGTTTTAATGCAGTCTCTTGCTTCGCAACGAAAATATTTTTTTCAGTTGTTCTATACCTGTGATTCTTAGAGAGGAAGTTCCTATACTCATCAAACACCTCCTTTCTTAAGCATTTTGAGCGACGAGATTTGATCTTAGGACCACAAATTGGACATGCAAATTTTCCCTTTGACGGAAGATCTACAATATATAGATATGGAATATCTATGTCAATTATAAATATATATAAACTATATTAACTACTTCATATAATTAAATTCAATCAAAGTGAAACTTAAAAATACAAACCACAAAAATGGGTTAACCCTGGGGCATCGTGTATTGTCCATACAACCATTGCATGGAATTGAAATTTCCTTTGTCGTATTGGTCTAGATACTTCATACATATTGATGTCATTCCATAACTTCAGTAGCTCGTCTATTAGAGGTTCGATATATACATTCATATCTTTGACTTGGAACTTTCCTTATTGATTTGAAATACATATAAAATATATAATTATGAGAACCATTAAGATATATAAACTATGCACAAGAGTAAAATAATATATATATATATATATATATATATGACACTATGAAACAAAATACGACAAATGAGATGCCACAACTACATTAAAAATAAAACAGTTGCAGACACAATATACGTAGAATAATCATCGACAACATTATGTGCTCCCTCTTTATTGACAACCATGGAGGAATGTTATTGTTGATAACAAAAATAGGCCACATAGTGTAAATGGATCTCATTTGTGCAAATGGATTAACACCATCTAGTGCCAAAGAAATCCTAAGATTGCGGAGTTCTTCTTTAAAGTGAGGCCACTTTTCCTCCATATCTCTAAATGCAGAACCATTTGCAGGAATTCAAATAACATCATTTGGACTTATGTTCCTGGTATGGTAATCCATAAATTGCACTATGTTCTTGCACCTAAATAGTTGTTGCAAACATGAAATGATGGGAATATAACGAATAACCTTGTCAGACACCTTTTTTGTTACTTGATTTGTTCAATATCTACTTATATGACATTCCAGACATTCTATTGCAAATTCGTGTTGATTATAATATATAACATGGTCATCAAGGCATGCATGAATTGATTCATAATGCATTCCAATCTCTTTCATTATGGAATATAAATCTCAATATGTGTGAGGTAAAATGTTTGATGGTGGTAACAAAAATTCAGCTATCAAGCTACATCAAATAAAAATAAAAATAGAGTTAATATAATATATAAATAATATTAACGAAACACACTTCATCCGTATTAATTTGAATTATGAATTAACAATACAATCATTAGAGGAATAAAGATAAACTTTATCATGATCGTATATATGTGATGGATTATTTTACATACCTTAACATCCATGTGATTGATATGTTTGAAAGACCATTCATAACCTTCAAATTCATTATCAACAATATAGCAGAGAGAAGATTTGTTTTGGAGCCTTCATAAAGGGGCTCGTATGCCTTCTCAAGAAGAGGTATATTTTTAACATCATCAAAGTCATCAATATTTTCATTATCATCGTCGTCGTCATCATCCATTCTAACATTAAATGAATCACGGATCAATGTATTTGTACCATCATCTTCAACTACGTTGTTAGTATGATCATCTTCTTCAATATGATCATTCACTTGTTCTCCATTAAGCATAGGCACCGCATGTTCCTCCAGTACTTGTTTTGAAAGCACTTCCTCTAGACGATATGCCATAGGATGTATTTTCTTTATAAATACATGAATACATCAATAGATATAAGTTAATATAGGAAATATTAAAATAATACATACATTTACCAAAGAAAAAAATATAAAAAACTTTATAATGCTAAACTTACAAATGGACGATATTCATTCACCCCCTCAGCGTGTCCATGTTTCCTACAATGTTTTGTGGTTGTTGCAATCAATATTCTTCTCCTCTTAAAGCCTCCACATTGACTACATGGACAATAACATTTACCATCACTCCTTATTTTCGTTGCATCCCATAGTCTAGCAAGAAATTTACGATTTTGTTCATTTGGATCAAGATTATTGCCATTTGACATTTTGTCACAAACTTCGTGAATGAATACTATCGACAATGTTAAAAATCAAGGTCCACACATCACTATTTTCGCAAATGGTAGATTGTCAAAGAATAGAAAAATTTCCACAAACTGTCTGTCGAAGAAAAAAACAATTCCGTAAACCAGTCGTCGAAGAATAAAACAATTCCTCAAACTGTCCGTCGAGGAATAAATAATTTCCGCAAACCGTCCATCACTTCTATAGAAAACATGTCGAATTTTTTTGTAATTTATATATTTTCACATTTCACTGTCGTCAAATATCCGACGATATGAACCTACTTACCGTTGCAAATATGCCTTTATACTATTGTAAAAAATAGGCAGACCACGTCGAAAATACAACGACCATCCCTTGGCCTTTCGTCGCAGATCCGACAACAATCCTTTCACCTTTAGTCACAAATCCGACCAGCTTTCGTCGCTTGACCAACACCAAGCCCCGTTGAAAAACATACGAACATGAAGGTCGAAAAAACAACGATTCTTCAAGACGACAAAAACAAATCAGACAAAATAGTGCTTTTCATTATTGTAATCCAACAAAAAAGTACTTTGTGTCAGATTTCGTCATATTTTATCGTTGGATTTTGGGCTCAAATCTTGTTGTAAGCAAGTATCCAAAGAAAAAAATTCATTTCCTAATAAGGATGAAACCTTGTAAATCATAAAAGCAACCAAGGTAATTTACATTCCATAAATATACATGTATAATCAAAGTGGAACTATTTTATAATTTCTAATCAGTCATGATAAGTTTAAACATGAGTATCACAACCTGCCGATCTAACATATAAGTACATCGAATAAGACCCTTAGTTACAACCAAATAGGCCTAGTAATAGATAGGCGAGTGTAACCCCCTTTTATTGTAATTTGAATACTCTTCATACAATTTCTATACAAAGAAATTACACATACCCACTTATAATTCATTTCGCAAACATATGTACAAGCTTGGATACAACCTCTGAATATATCCTTGAGAAATAATATCAACTTATTTTTAGAATTCTAATCTATGGGTTCAATATCTCAATTCAACCAAGGGAGGTTCATAGGTATATGATAGAGCCGTATAATTTATTAATCTTTAGACAACTCTAAAACAATCATTGATGTTAAAAGCACGTGTTATATAGATAGAATCATATATGGCCACGATAACATAAGAATAATCCTGTATAACTTCACGATGGAATACTATTATAGTCCAGTCAAAGCATAAAGTAGAAACTCTAAGCTTGATAATAACATACATATAAATGTATTTATAAAGACAACTTGTATTCTCAACATAAAATAACAATATAAAAGAGAACATCAACAAAGAAAATAAATCTTTACGAGGACAGTACAACATTCCTATTATAATCATGGAATCTTTTCTTAGTATTTTATGTTAAGGATATTTTTTAACTTCTTTTACTCGATGTTTATATTCCAGGGAAATGATGTCTTACTTCTCTTTATGATGGACTTTTCTTTTCAACGTATTTAATATATATATTTTCAAGGTATTTAATATATATATATAAAGTGGTTCACTATGGAAGTCCAATTTTACATCATGGCTACGTTTACTCAAGAAAATATCTTATACTCTCTTGGTAAGTATACATGAACTTGGGTAACAATAACCCTCGAGAAGGTCAATCACAATAAACGGTTTACCAGTCTAATATTTCATTACATATAAGGGCTAATAAGGAGAAAATGTCCCCGACGAGGTTCGAACCCAGGTGGAGAGCGCAATAACCAAATCTCTCAACCACCCAAGCTACACCTAGTGGACACACACACACACATATATAAGTAATAGTATAGGTATTTTTTTTATCCCAATGTATTGTTATGGTCTTTTTGTTCATGTGCTTGGATGCACTTTCAAGATGTGCCTTTTTTCATCTCAAATATAAAGTTATGATTCTTTTCTTTTGAAATTAAAAATAAATATTGCACATACATTTTTTTCCTAGGAAAATTTTGTGTGGAATATTTTAATCACTTCCACATGTTTGTGGATGGTTCTCAGTGCAAACTTGTTGGTCGTCATTACTATGCTCAATCTAAAGACATCAAATTAGGTACACAATAGAGGAAATGAATCCAAAAAAATGACCATGAGACCCTTTGCATAATTCTCAAGGAACTTATCCACTTGAGCTAGCCTGCCAAGCTATATAGATAGATAGATAGTGAATAGATAAAGAAATTAAAATAATAAAATTATTTTGCATTCATTGTCAAATTTGGAGTTTTTTATTAATATAGCATTTATTTTCTATACATTTTACATTTTTAATGTCACATGACTCCATAATCCTCTAGTGACTCCAGAAACTTGGTAAAAAAATGTAGGAATAGTAATATATGTTTCTAGAAACCATTGTTACTCAACAAATATGATTTCTAGGTTAAAATGATATAATATATGATGAGTACATTCCAACAAATCCTCTCCACTCACTACTAATCCCTCCAATGAAACCTATAACACTAGTATAGAATTCACCCAATATTTCCATAGCTATCTCCATCACCTAGTATCATTTCACGTTGGGCACAAATATTTTTTCCCCTAATGAGGATAGGTTCATATCCTAAATTCATAATATTAATCCTACTTTAAAACTCATTGTATTCCAATAGACACTTAAAATTTCCTTGTAGTAAGTTAAATGTGGAAGAACAAGCCCTCACATGGTGGAAGGCACACTTGACAACTATAAACCTCCAACCAACCTTCAATCAACCATTGGGATGACTTCAATGGAATTGTCCACAAGTGTTTTTGGTTATTAGGGTACAAGTATATAATCCTAACACATTAGTAATAACTTTGTAAAACTCATGTATACTTAAT
This sequence comes from Pseudotsuga menziesii, assembly GCA_001517045.1. Taxonomy (NCBI): domain Eukaryota; kingdom Viridiplantae; phylum Streptophyta; class Pinopsida; order Pinales; family Pinaceae; genus Pseudotsuga; species Pseudotsuga menziesii. The sequence continues at coordinate 10,579 of LPNX010534214.1, read as the reverse complement.
CCAACAATTCATCAAGTACTCCAATGGACTCTCCATCAAACTTGAGGTAAAGGTTTCTATAGCTATCCTTTATGTCAAGTTCATTTATAGTTTGCTTCATTGTATCATAGTAGAACTAAAACTCTTCCATTTCACATCATTAGATCATGGCTTCCAACTAGATTTTGAATATATGATAAGGCTAATTAACCACCATAGCCTCACCCACAAACAACCACCAATGGTTTTTCTCTAAAGATTTACACTCCCAAGGGATAATGGAAGAATAAATATTACTATTATAATCAGCCATGATGGGCATTCTAAAGATCAAGTCCATGGAAAAAATAGCCAAGGCTCTCCTTTTTTAAGGAGAATAGATAATTAAATAACCCACACTTGTGAAACCACCACAAAAACAATCGTAGTTCCCCCAATTCTCCAATGGTCCTCCTATATCATTTGAATATTTCAATAGGGAAGAACCACTCCAATTATTGGGTCGATGTCTCACTCTTTCTCAACCCATACTTAAAAATACTCCAACTCCAAATCACATGACATCGCATCCTTTTCTAAAACCCCTTTTCCATGGTTCCCATCCACGCATAGTTTTACTCCTTATAACTTTTGTACCTACCCCTTAGTCACTTGTGGTAAAAGTTTCTCGTCATCAACAACATGTTTTTTTCTTTCCAAAAACTAATAGTTGCACCATGTCAGATTTTAACAAAGGTTTGAATCCTCGTATTTAGTCGATGCATTCGAACTAGCACGCATCTCCTACCAATGTATTTTTTAACGATTGAAATAATATATTTTTTGTGAGTAATATATGCTTATCCTTCTATTACTTTAGAACTAGAAAATATACATACGATTACAAAAAACCAATCCACCCATTCTCAAATGGTAGATCAAGCAGAGCCCCTTTCCCTTCCTCATCTTGAGAGCACTCTCCCCCATTTTGTTCACAAAAACTAGTCCAGCAATCAAAGCAAGCTAGTGAGTCCAATCCTAAACCCCATATCTCTTCCTAGAAAGCCATCTATTCATTCTATAAAAAAAGACTACAAACCAGGACCCTTCCCAAAAAAAAAAGAGTTAAGTCTCTGAGCAGCTATACCAAAAAACCACAAGAAGAATCAAGAGCTAACCCAATTCTTCAATAAGAGGTGCGACATCCATTGTTTACTGTGAAGCAGTGACCGTAGTTGTCTAAGTCTAAGCATTCTTGAGGGACTCTGTTCCACTAGGATGGCCATGAACATGCATCTTTGCAACTTCCAGGACCTCATGGATATCAACAACCCCTCTCTACATATAAGTCTTCAAGTTGTTAGGCATATGAAACACCATATCGCGAAAGTTGTCATGTTCCATTATGACTTTGTCCAACATGGAACTGAGAATCCATAAGGGAGTGAGTTTCACCTTTGGTCCATGTATCGCTGTAGCTAGGGTTTTACCCCTAGCTTGTGCGAATGAGCACCTACTAAGAAAAATGGATTCCTTAGTAGCAGTTCAATAATATGTGAAATAAAAGATGCTAAACAGTAATAAAAATTAATCTAAACATGTTCATGAAGCAAAACAGCAAAAAGTAAAGAATGATTTTTTATTGATCTGACCTCTAATGTGGAGGTTGGTGAAGCCCGTGGCGCTGATCCGAGAGGTTGCTCCGAGCTCCAGCTGCTCCTTCTCTTTCTCCAATGGTGGAAATGGGCCAAAAGGGGCTCTCACGGTGAAATTAGCTCAATGGTGAGCTAGGGTTTCAAGAGCAATTTTGGCAGAGGCAGGATACTTGTGATTGTGGATATGAAATGAGGGGTCTCCATCACTTATTTATAGTGGTGGAGTGCCGGTTTAGGGTTAGGGTTTCAGTTGTTTAGGGTTTCAGCTGTTTAGGGTTTTTTCCTCCTTTTCCTCATTATTTTATATTTTTTCTTCCTTTTTGAAGATTTTTTGCTTTTTGGGAGGAATTTTGGATATTTTTTGGAGGAAAAGAGGGTTTTATGGCCTTTTGGAGGCATTTTAAGTCTTTTGGAGGCTTTTTAGATGGTTTTATGGGTTTTTGATGGAAATATGGTAGGAAAATGGACAAATGAGCCATGTAATGGGGTAGATGAGGTAGTGAACCTTTTTTGGGTGTTAACAGATTGTCCCCTGATGTGCGAGGGCAGGAGCTCATCGTATGGCCGATGGACATCATAAGTCATATTTGTTTTTCCTGGGGTGTGGAAAAGAGAAGGAACCAACTGAAGCCCGGAACATCGATCTCGAACCAACTGCAAGGACTGAAAATTACATAACCTCAATAATGGATGAGGAATCATCTGATAATCTGGACGAGGCGGGCATACCCATGCTCGTATCAAGATACATAAAAATAACTGTGAGGCCCCAAAAGATGGACCTGTAGGATACATAGAAATCCACTGTGTATATCATAAGGGTCCAGAAGGGACACAAATCTGGAACATACTGCTGGGCTGACCATGTCTGAGCTGAACAACTGATGCACTGGAATGACAGCAGTGCTACGGAATGTGGTTCCAAAGGAGCTAAGGAGCTACTGGATCAAAGTGACAACGGTCATACTTGCAATGGTACACTGATCTGGAACTGAACTGGGTACTCAAGGAAGCATGGAACTGGATGGCTTTCGAATACAATCTCCAAGGCAGCCCGGACATCCACGGGAACATATAACTGGTCGTTCCAAAGTGACTCACCAATGTGCTAGAGTCGGAGGAAATCCGGGGTCTTCGACACATAATGGAAAGGATATACATCCTGCGCGATTCTCAACGATGCGATTAAGGTGTTGAAGTCGAGCATGTGAGAAACAACTATTCGGAGAGGCAATGATGACTCCTCCCAAAATGGTCCGTAGGCACTCACTACAGATGGTGATGGGTCCAAGGCGCAGGGGCCTCTAGGTCTATCCTCTGGAATAGAGGGGCTGTCGTCGACAGAGGGAGACCTGCAACTATCAAGGCAATGATGTTTCCTTGACAGGAGTGCGAGGTGAAAAGCTGAACTGTGATAGTACTGATGGCAGGAGTGATAAACTGGGGGGAATAACTGGGCAAGTAGAGTGGGTGGACTCAAACTTCCTTTGTTCAGAGTATGATGGCGGGGACGATCGGGCAGCACATGAAACTCATTGGTGGTAAAGGGATCATAGATGTATGGGATCTGAGGGTGAATGGGTTGAGGGAGACTCAAGCTGTGGTAAAATGGTAGGAAACTACAGAATACTCTGAACAAAGGCGACCTTAGTGGTGGTGCTGCCGAGAGGATCGATCATAGCGCCAAGAGGCTCGGGGGGACTTCTTCATGGGTTAGGGAACTTAGAAGAAGTGTGGATATAAAATGGTACTGTCATGTGGATTTTATGAGGCCAGGACAGTTCATGCTCGTGGTTGCTTTCAATTTTAAGGAATCTAAAATCAATAAGAAGACTCTGAAGTAGTGAAATGGTATTGTCGTGTGGATTTTACGAGCCCAGGACAGTACATGCTCGTGGTTGCTTTCAATTTTAAGGAGTCTGAAAGCAAATAAGAAGACTCTGAAATGATGGAATGGTACTGTCGTGTGGATTTTACGAGCCCATGACAGTTCATGCTCGGGGTTGCTTTCAATTTTAAGGAGTTTGAAAGCAAAATAAGAAGACTCTGAATTAATGGCCAGGCAAGGAGGAAGTGTTCAATCAATGAATATTTATGATGACCAGGACTGAGGGTGGGGGAGAACACTGGTGGGCCTCCTTGCGGGGTGAATGAATGGTGGCAAAATAATGAAACATTTGCAGTATGACAGGAGTGGATGGCTCATGTAAAAAGTGTGAAATAATCTGATGACGGTCGATGTGACGCGCAAATCGATGCGTCAAGGTGTAGGGGCGCAATGTTGAAATTGTACCAAGTGAGAGCGAGACATGATCTCAAGCATCATCACGAGCTCGGAAAAATGAATCCGGCGATATAAAAAGTGTTAAAAACGGAGAGCGGCCGAAGTGGCGCGCAAACCGAGGTGACTATTGGTATCGAAAAAATGGGAAAAAATGGTGTAGCAAAAAATAATGCAACAAGGTGACCATCGTGATGGTTTCGTCGTGCTGATTCCAATGGTGGAAATGGTTCGGAAAACGGACTCCGTCTGGGTTCAGAATGGCTAAACAAGAGAAAAGTCAACGGACTATAAATAGTAAGTGGGCCCAACATGACATGTGTCATTTGACTAGTGGACTTTGACTCGTGATCGCAGTGGACCAGAGCTGAAGTGTCATTTCTGGACGATTTGACCAGTCGATTGCGGAGTCGGGAGATACAGGTAATCCGTTAAACTCATACCTGCATTGTTTTTGGGTTTGGGGGGGGGTAGTGGGTCCTAGGGGATGATTTGTACGGTCCACGTGGGTGGACCGCGGGTTAGGGGGTCGAAACTGCGGTCTCAGACCGCGGGTTTAGACCGGGACAGCCGCGGTTGGGGACCGCGGGTTCAGGCTTGACAGCCGCGGCTGTAGGCCTGACAGCCGCGGTCGGAGGCCGCGGCTGTAGGCCGGACAGCCGCGGTTGGGGGCCGAGCTATTCCGGTTTTTTGGATGGGAGGGAAGGTTTATTAGTTTGAGATGAGTCTGATGGGACTTCATTGTGTGATTGACAGGATGCCGCAGGTGCTATGGAGGGAGCGGGAGATACCGGATGATATTATGACCATCATCCGAGAGGACCGTCGGGTGCGGTCGATGCTGGGGCTTTTCGGACTACTGAAGTTCGCTGAGGTGCCTATGATGCGGTCAGTAGGATTTCTACTGAACCGGTTGGTTGGTTTCTGGGAGCCAAACATACTGGCGTTTCGAGTGCAGGGAGAGAGGGTGGACCTCACCCTGACTGATGTTTATTTTTTGACGGGGTTGCCCTACCTGGGGAGGGTAGCAGATACACAGCCGCGGGTGTCTGCAGACCTTGATATGGAGGACATGTTGGAGCGGTTCTGTCGGTCGGAGACTCAGGTGCATCGAAATGCACTCTTGGTGAGAGACTTGCAGGAGCCAGCGATGCGGGCCATGGCAGCATGTGTGGTGCGGGTCCTGGGATCCCAGTCACCTGAGAAGGTGTCTGGGGGCCAGATGCAGCTTGTACTGGCCGGGACTTATTTTGCGTGGGGCCAGATGTTCCTGACCTGCGTGCAGCGACAGCTGACCGTAGCGAAGGAATCTGGTAAGGGGTTCTGCTATGGTTCATTTTTATGTGCATTCTTTATGGAGAGGGTCCCCACACTGCGGCCGCGGGTGCCGGTCAGAGCGGGAGGCTTGAGGGAGCCTCGGATGGTGCGGTGGGGAGAGATGATGCGCCGCCGTGGTGGCGGGGACGTTGGGTGGTACTTTACGCAGGAGCTGTACCTGCAGTGGCTCCAGCTACCACTGACGCTGGAGGATTATCCATATAGGGATATGGACTTCACTGGAGATCTAGATGCGCCACAGCCACTAGGACAGGCATGGGGGCCAAATGGTATGTATGATTTGATTGTATTGTCCAGTTTTATGTATATGATATATTGTTGATGTGTTGGAACTGACAAATGGGTGATTTGCAGATGTGGGTCCGAGGCCACCGCCAAGGCATGTGGCACGCAGAGGGATTGTGGTCGTTCCAGCTTTGCCTCGGCGGGGGGAGGTGCGTCGTCGAGATGCAGAGGGGACACTAGAGTCCGTACGGGCACTACTCAACCGTCTACTGATGGGAGTGACTGACGAGGGGTGGCGGGACCTCGATCCTGCCATGATTCAGGAGTGCTTGAGGGCACCTCGAGATTTCAGATCGATTGTGATCCGGGTGGCCATATTAGCAAACCGGGCGCGGGCACAGGAGCCCAGACGGGATGAGGACTCGCCGGAGGAGGAGCGAGGAGAGGAGTCAGAGGCAGCGGACACTGACAGTGATGCAGGGTACGATTCTCATTAGGGAGAGTAGGGGACTCCCCCCGATTTTTTGTAGCTACGTCCTGTACCTTATGAGGCTTTAGGGATGTACATACATTTGTTTTTGTATAGCTGAGTACAGGGGTACTCAGGACATGTATAGCTCATGTATATTTTTTGGTCTGATATATATATATATATATGCACATGGACATGGATGCACCTTTTGTGTGATATTGTTTCATTTGTACGCACGTGGATGCGCTTGATGATGTGTTGTATGTTTTTATTGCACGTGGATGCAAGTAGTCTAGGATGTTGGGCACGTGGATGCCCCTTGTGTGTTTTATGTGATGTGACATGATTTAGTTATGATTAGGCACGTGGATGCCCCTTGTGTGTTTTATGTGATGTGACATGATTTAGTTATGATTAGGCACGTGGATGCCCCTATGGATGCAAATGTGGATGCAATGCAATCTTTTTGATTTTTTATATATATATGGATGAGATGCTATGGGATAGTGATGCATGATGGAGGTGTTACATGGTGTGATTGATATGCCAATCTAGGATGTTATTGGCCATTTGATCTGCGACACTATTTTGAGCTCTTGGGACATGTGTGAATGTGATGGATTCAAACTGTCGGCTAAGTTGTTTTGTATGCAGGAATTTTCTAAATAGGCAAGGATCGCGCACCTGGTAGCAGTTGTTGATCTGGGAGACAAGTAGCTGGGAGTCCAAGAACACATGAAGGTGACGTATGCCCATCTGGAGGGCAGCAGTCAGGAGACCGGTCACAGCATCATACTCTGCCTGGTTATTGGTAGCAGCGCCTATACATGTTTCGTCAAGGTGAATCAGTTCGTTGGAAGGAGAATACAAGACCCACGCTGCAGAAGCCAGGTTGGGAGACCAGCGGCTTGCGCCATCAGCGAAGCCAATGTAACGAGGTGGAAAATGGTCCATCTATGGGCATGCAAAAAACGATGAATGTGAGATTATGGTAAAAAAGGGAGCAAACTGTACAATGCGGACCAATGAGGTCGCGGTTTCAGTTATGGGTAAAAAGGTTTAAGATACAACCCATTACGGGGGTTGCAGAAAGGGTGGCCTTCAGAGTCAACTAAAATGTATGCCCCCTTGCCGAGGCAAGTCTGCACAATGTAAGGGCCTTGCCACATGGACTCAAACTTTCCTTTACCGGTTTTTTCGTGGGCTTGGTCATAGGCGAGGACGAGGTCCCCTTCATGGAAAGTTCGAGGGTGAACATGTTTGTCATAACTGGCTTTGGAGCGGTTTTTGGCAGCTTCGATATTCTGAAGAGTGGCACGACGATCTTCATCGGCTTGTTCGAGGGACAGTAGACGTTGCTCTAGGGGGGAGGTATCAGGGAGAAGCTCAATGGCGATATGCAAGGCAGGTATCTGACACTCAATGGGGAGGACAGATTCTACACTGTGAACTAAATGAAACGGGGTAAAACCAGTGGTGGTCTTGGTGGAGGTACGGTAAGCCCATAAGGCAGGGAATAGCATATGGTGCCAATTGGACTTATGCCGATCAATAGTGCGTTGGAGTATGGTTTTCAGTATTTTGTTAACAGCTTCGACTTGACCGTTCCCTTGAGGGTAGTAAGCCGAGGAAAATTGGTGTTCAAAATTGAGAAAGGTGGATAGCTCACGCCAAACGGAATCTTCAAAGTGTGATCCATGGTCTGAGACCAACTGTTTAGGGACCCCGAATCGAGTGATAACATGGTTAAAGAAGAAACGGGCAGCGATATCAGCAATACAGTTGAAGGTAGGCATGGCTTCCACCCATTTGGTGAAGTAATCAACGGCGACAATGATGTGCTTATGGCCGTTCGCAGATGGGGGTCTACACTCCATGAAGTCGATGGCCCACTTGCAAAAGGGACCAACGGTGACGACTGGGTGTAATGGAGCAGGTGGTGTCCGGGCCTTGGGGGCAAAAAGTTGGCAGTTATGGCAATGCTTGACCGCAGTGATGCAGTCGGTGAAAAGTGTGGGCCAGAAGTATCTGGTGTGGATGACCTTTTGGGCGGTGGCCATCCCTGAGAAATGGCCCCCGTAGGCACCGCTATGACAATCATTAAGGACCTGTTCAGCTTCCTCGTGTGTAAGGCAACGACGAAGAATTGTGTCGACTCCTCGTCGATAAAGGACATCTCCTAGGAGGAGGTAGCAAGAGGCCTGGTGACGGATACGACGACGTTCATTACGAGTGACGGTGGGTCGGAACTTCTGTGTGCGCAGGTATAACAAGATATCACCGTACTACGGGTCATCGGACGAGATAGTGAACAAGTGATTATCGGGTAACTCCTCGGAGATAGGTGGGGCCGGGATGAAGGAAGGGAGATCGGTGATGAGCTGGGAAAGTGCAAGGGCTTTAGTGCTCTTAGGTTTTCAGAACGTGAGGTCATATTCCTGGAGGATAATGACCCATTTAGCCACACGGCCTTGCAGGAGCCGCCGGTTTAAGAGATATACCATGGGGTTAGAATCGGCGACGACTGTGGTATGACTAAGTAAAATGTAGTGTCACAACTTTTGGATGGAAAATACCACTGCTAGGGCTAGTCTCTCCTCATATGGGTAACGTAGGGGTGGGCCGGACAAGGTCTGGCTGACGTAGTAAATGACATGCTCTTGGCGTGAGGTGTCTTCTTGAACCAAGACTCCGAATACAGCATGCTCAGATGCCGAGACGTAGAGGATGAAGTCCTGAGAGAAATCCGAAGGGGAGATCAAGGGGGCTTGTGTGAGAGCTTTTTTGAGGTCTTTGAATGCAGCTTCTGCTTGTTCGTCCCATACAAAGGGTATGTGGGTACGGAGCAGGCACAAGAAACCGTGAACGGTTGTGGCGTAATCAGGAACGAAGCGTCGAAGAAAATTGGATCGTCCTTGCAAACTTTGGAGTTGCCGGAGCGTTCGAGGAGAGGGAAGGTCTAATATGGCTTGGACTTTCAGGGGATCAACAGTAATTCCTTTCTGGGAAATAATGAAACCTAACAATCGGCCTGCCGGAACACAAAAGACGCACTTGTGTGGGTTCAAGCGGATCTGATATTTGCGACAACGCAGAAAAACTTGCCGAAGGTCATCAAGGTGGTCTGATCATTTTCAGGAACGAGCTGTAAGGTCATCAAGGTAGACGAGCAGGATATGGACCAAATCATGAAAGCAATAGGTCATGGCCCGCTGGAATGTGGCACCAGCAAAGTTTTAGGCCGAAAGGCATGACGCGATTGGCAAAGGTGCCCCATGGGGTAGTGAAAGCGGTTTTGTACTGGTCTTCCTTACGGATTTGGATCTGATTGTATCCGAAAAAACCGTCCATGAACGAGAGGAATTCATGCCCCGCACACGCATCAATGAGCTGGTCAATAAATGGCGTAGGGAAATTGTCTTTGGGACACGCACGGTTTAAGTCTCGGAAGTCAGTGCATACCCTAATGGTGCCTTGTTTCTTGTTGACAGGAACAGGGTTTGAAACCCAAGTGGTATAGGAAATAGGATAAATGAATCCTGTCGTGCGAAGCTTCTCAATCTCTGCTTTGACAGCTGGGAGTTTTGAGGGATGAATGGGACGCTGTTTCTGACGAACGGGGGGTACATCAGGCCATGTGTCAATGTGGTGCTCTATAATGGCAGGGTCAAGACCAGGCATTTCGGTATAGGACCAGGCAAAGACATCACGAAATTCTTTGAAGAGTGTTTTGTATTCTTCAATCTCCTGTGCAGTGCAAGATGCTCCTAAAGCGATGAGTTCCGGGGTGCCTCCGGGGGCAGCGATATCAATTTGGATGACAGGTGAGATGTTGGCCATGTTACCCTCTTCGAAGGCATCAGGAGCAAGAATAGGGTCCTTGAACCAGTCGACCTTGCGGGGAAGGAAGTCTTTGGATTCAACTTTAAATTGGGTAGCAGTGTTAGAGGAAGATTCATCTGGGAGGAAGTAGGAACGATGGTGCATGTCATCCCAAGGATAATCTGGGGCAGTGAGAGCCTCTAGAATCTCCTCATCCGTACGGAATGTTTGTGTCGTCAAATCGGTTGATGAAGGAGTAGTGGTGGAAGAGATCATATAAATAGTATTAACCTCTTCGGAAGAGGAAGAGTCCGGGGGGTGGATTTCCACAATGGTGGGTGGTGCCATCTCAAGATCCAGATTGTTCATTTCAAAGAGAGCTACTCTGTACTCGGGGAGATCAGGACAGTGATGTGAGTAATGCCTGTAGACACTGCATAAGGCACAGGAGTGGTTAGTGCGCAGGGATTTGTCGCGAGGCATAGGGGTTGAATCTAGATGGACAACTGGGATAGTGGGGTCGTCGTCAAGCAGTTGCATGTATTCCTGTAACGCCGGTAACTGAGGACATAGGTGAGTCGCATGGCCCAACTCATCGCACAGCGCGCATTTGGGAGGAGCACGAAACATAGGGGGATTTTTTACTGTCTTAGGAGGTGGGACAGTAGTGTAAGGTTGGGGGCCTCTGCCCCCAGTGGGTTTGGTAATAGGAGGGGGGGGTTTCGCAGAGGATGACGAGGTAGCGACACCGGGAGGTGGTTGACTAGTAGTGACAATGGGTTGCACCGGTTGCAGGATGACATCAGGTGTCGGCGGACGAACGGGAGG
>LPNX010534151.1:75280-88248 GCA_001517045.1 Pseudotsuga menziesii | reverse complement strand
TCAAGACATTGCACAAGGGACACAAGATATAGTTTTGTAATCTTTATATAAGTGGAGACTTCAATCTCCAATATGGGCTACAACCCATAAGGTGGCACCACCGACCATAATGGTTCAGTCAGCTACAACTGACTGGGATGCTACTACATCCAAACAAACTTCAACTTGTCAAAAGACCAATAAGTCTTTCCCCAGCTCCACCCAACCTCCCTATACAAAATTCAAATTACAAATTACAATTGATACATCAGACTCTTCCAAAGCTTGCCACATGCACACACATCAAAAATACCAATCAACAATTCTTCATTCTGTACTCAGCAAGTCATTCAACATACAACATACTACACCCTTGTCTCAACTCTGTCCATACACCATTGGTATCTTTTCTTCAGTACTGTCCACATCAACATATATCAAGCTAAGTATTCATCATGCAACTCATATATGTTCTCTTGTCCAAGAGCATTTCTTCAGCACCCTGTTCCTGGAGCATTCTGCCTTAGACCAATTTTCAGCAAGAGTATGTTAGCATACTGTACATCGATTACACTGGTATCATGTTACATTGCGGCCCTAGATCAACATCATGCTGTGTCCTTCATCATTACTTTAGCATATTAATTTATGTTCCCAACGTCACTCATTACTATGCCCAGCATCATCCACTTCAAATTATCATTTCGGTGAAGCCCAGAAAATCAAAGATATAGACAAATATTATGCTGCTCGTGCTCCTCCATCACACTTTCCTCACACCATCGAATTGACCTCCTCACTGAAACCTCCTGAATTCTCCACAAGCACTCCCGAACTTTCCCCATATTCTCATTTTAAATAACAACTTATCTCTTATTTTTATACCTTTTCTTCTCTTGGATTTAAGGAGGCTGACTTGTCTCTTTAAATTAAATAAATAGTTTTTTATTTCCATGTCTTAGGAGGCCGACCTCATCACCAATTTAATTTTGTTATCAACCAAAATTTATTTAATTTTCCACGTCATCATCATTTTAATTTTATTTTTTTATGCCAAGACTTGGCCTTCTCTTATGCCCGCATACCCTTTTTCAACTGCCTGTATGGGGATCTTTGATATTCCAATAAGTATTGCACTGCCCATCTTCAAGGTGCTAGTAGGTGATTTATTCAAATGCCCGCAAGGGCTATCTAGATGCCCGCAACTAGGGTTTAAAGATGCCCACAACTCCCACAAATGCCAAGAGCAAGTTCTTCCTTATGCCCGCAGCTCACACCAAGATGCCCGCAGGTGGCCATAAAGGATGCCCGCAGGTGGTGCTAAGAAGATGCCTGTAATAGGAAATATCTTATGCTCGCAATAGTTTCTATCATGCCCGCAATTGTTCTCATTTAGCATGCCCGCATGATCTTTTGGAGATGCCTGCAATCTTTTCCTTGTCCACTATTTTATCATGCCCGCAGCCATCTCTGTCATCAAGTTTGCTTGTCTATTGTCATGTCACCATCTCCTTGCCATCTTTGCACCAACATCTTCGTATTGCCCAAATCATCTTCAAATGACCACATAATGGGTCATTTGACTCTCTAGATGTTCCATGCTTGTCAATGTCATTATGCATGTCCTTAGTCATCTCTGTCCTTCATGTCTTGTTTCAATTACACCTTGCCATATCATCATGCTTAGACACCTCTTCGAATCTCTATTTGTTATTTATTGTTTTAATGAAATAATCAATTAAAACTTCTTCTAAACATTGCATCTCTCCAATAGTAAGATGTGTCTCTTCAAAACTCTGTCTTAATTCTTTTTATTAAATTTCTGTTTATTTTTCTAAATACATTCCTATAGTTTCTTATTTAATAAACTATGTTTATTATTTTCACTAACTTTGCAGGTCCATTTTTTGCATATATGGACATCATAATGCAAACTGAAAGTATGGCTGGATAGCCAGCTCAACAAGGATCATATCCATGTCACCTTTTGAACTTTTTGATACACATGCATTATCTAGATATCATTTGGAAATAGACTTCTAAACTGTTTAATTTAACACTTTGACAAAATTGTTTTTAACTTGTAAAAACAATTTTTCTTCTACTTTACCAGATTGATTTCTCCCTCATGTGATCACCATAAGGAAACCTACAAGCATGGCTAGATAGCCATTTAAACAATGAACAAGACCATATTACAAGATGAATTTGTTGACACACACACCCAACCTCTGGCATGCATTTCAAAATAGCTTCTCAACCTCTTTTGAACATCAAAACATATTTCTTCCCATTTTGGCAGACTCCTATTTCACACGTGTGAACACTCTATGGATACCTGAAGTCATGAGCAGATGTACAACTTACCAAAGAATGGATCCATGACATTTGATAAATTTACTTGCACAAAGACAGCCCTTGGCAGGCATTTTCAATTGACCCCTCAAACTCCTGTTTTTAACACCTAGTCAATTTTAGTCAATTTTCTTTTGTTCTCACTATGCAAAATATTATTTTTCCTATTTTTGGAAGATTGATATTTTGCATATGAGACCATCATAAGACAACCTGAAGGTATGGCTGGATATTCAGTTCACCAAGGAACATGCCTATGCTACCTAATGAATTTTATCATCAAAATAACCCTGGCGGGCATTTCAAAATGCTTTTTCAATTTCCTGAATCTAACACAACCAGTTTTCTTGTGTTCTTAAAATGCAAAATAATATTTTTCTTACTTTTGGCAGATTTATATCTTTGTCATAAAACACTCCACAGGATAAATGCGACCATGGTTAGATGCACCCATCAACAAGCTATAGCCTAACACTTTCATATTATTTTTCTCATCATCCTATGAAATAGGGCGGGCATTTCCCTGAGGCCACTGAGGAAGTTTTGCCAGTACTAGAATAATGCAAAACATCTTGAAACTCTGTTTTGGTAAACCATTATCTTTGTCATCAAACATCTTCTTTGAGAATTGAGACCATGGTGAGATAGCCTCTTCAACAAGTTGTAGGGTTATAGCTTAAGATAATTTTTATCATACACCTATAAGGTACGATGAGCATTTTCCCAAGGCCACATGAGCTAGTTTTTCCAACACAGACAATTTTCTTAGTCTGGTCCAATCTGCCTAAAACACTGTTTTGGCAAGTTCATAACTTTTTCCTCAGCTACTTCCAAGACAATCTGAAGACATGATTAGGTAGGCCAAATATCAATCTACAAGACCCCCATATGGTGCGGGCATTTTCTTCAACACACAATTTGTGGCAGGCATTTTCTTAAGGCTACCTGAGCTAGTTTTCCAACACTTGGTCATTTTTCTGTTTTTCACCAAATTACCATATTTTTCCAAAATGATTGTCATTAATGTTGTTATCAATGAAAATCCTATTCATCACAGTCTTCATGTTTTTCTTTATAGAAATTGGTATATAATATACTGCATTTAGAAATATACTTATATCTAATGTATTTGACAAGTTACTGTTTGGTATGGTGTAGGTAAGACAATTACTTGTCACTACAAGGATTTTTCACTATGAATGAAAATGGAAGGAAGCTTGCTCAATTTAGAGGGGCATTAGAGGCAAGGGGATATAGAAATTGTTATTGCCCTTGCTCTGATTCTAGGAGCTTGCAAAGAAGAAGAATTTTAATAACGACAACTAAAATAAATTGTAGAGAGAAGGGGCACGTCGAAGGGGGTTATGCAAATTTAAAAAAAGTTTCACAGAGAGTTAAAGAGCTTGAAAAGAAATCGCAATAAATGCCTTGTCCAACTCCAAAACAATTGTTGTCTTCTACGAAAGGCAAGAGAGACAATTCAAATTTTTCTTCTGCTCAAGAGGATGGATTGCAACCATCTCTGAAACATGCTAGACATGTATAAATCAACGTATATATGTATTTATCGATAATTAATGAAAAAATATTTGTATGATGGAGTTTTGTATTTATCGGGATATAATGAAAAATGATTTTTAGTTGGCATATCAATGTATTCGAAAGTTAATGAATTTTTTTTTGTATGATGGAGTTTTGTATCTATTGGCATATAAGATAACATTATAGAGAATTCATCTTTGAATCCAATGTTTTTAAGTGATCAATATGAGATTGCTTGTAGGTTATGAAAGAAAGCATCAATCTCTTCGAAATAAATTAAATTTATGTATGTTAATTAAATAATAAACTCTGTTTTATTTATGTCTCTTATTTATTTAGTATTTTTTTAATTAACTAGCTAAACAATCTCTAGCTTGGGCGGGTATCTAAAAAACTTGTTTAATATATATTTTTAAGCTATGTGCGGGCAAACTCATACGCTGAGTGAACATGATTTTTTTTCAACGTGGAAGGTTAATTTTTTACTCATGTGACCTCCATAGGAAAAAATGAAACCATGAATGGATAAACACTTCAACAAGGAACAAATACATGTCATTTGATGAATTAATTGACACACACACATCATTTCGTGGGCATTTGAAAATAGCATCTTAAACTACACATTTACCACTTGGACAAAATTATAAAACCCTAAGTCAACATGAGGGATTTTTATTTTCACCAACTCTTGAACCAATGATACCAGATGATGTAGTACATCCCATTGAGTACAACCAAACTGATTTCCCATTGAGACTCATCTTCTTTTGAGTTGGGCGGGCATTTCACTAGACTGGAGCAAAACAAGCTAGAGGGAACTTTTGGCATACTGGTAACTTCAACCACTTATACTATGAAACGAGAACTCGACACAGTTCTCGTTTTTTTGTCTCCTAATTTTAGAAGCTAATTTTCCCTCCATTTAAAAAAGGTTGATACCAGTATCACACATTTTCATTTTAAGGCATTTTTTGGGGCCTTTGAATAATCTTCATTGTAAAATATTATTACTTTCTATTTTCAAGTGTGATTTTTAGATATTTAACAAAATAACATACATTTAGAAGTAAGTTATATTGAAAAAAATATACATGTTGCAATTTTTTCTTTAAAATAAGACATTTTTATATGCAAATTGAGACTTTTTTATGGACAAAATTCTAAAAAATTCTAGAAAATAAAGAAACTTACAACCATTTTCAATAGATTTTCATAGATGTTTTGTATAAATATAATACTATTTCATACTACATTCTAAAATGTTACGATTCACATAAATTGACGAAAAATATTTATAAATAACATATTAAAAACAATATATATAGAAATTTTATTTCTAAAATAAAGTATGAAAGTCAAAACAATATTAATATATCTTATCAAAAATTTGTCAAATTTTAACATTTTCTTCAGGAGATTAAACTAATCAACAATATCATGCAGGCCAAATTCTTCATTGAAAATGGATTTTTTTGGAGCTTGGCTTTCCTCTGGGACATCAATGTCCTCTTCCTTTGGGTCTTCTATGTTTGCAAGATGCCCAAAGTGCTCCTTTCCAAACAGCCCTCATAATGGGGGTTCAAGCTCTTTTGACATCTTCGCCACAAGTGTTTCACTAAACTCTCATTTCTTCAAACTAACTTCTTGTAATTCATCTGGAAGAACTTGAATAGCATTAATTATTTGCTTGATTTAATTGCATTGTAGTGGATCATTATCAATGGATATGCAATTTTTTCCTTTTTGTAAGGAGCATGTTATTGTTGTACCTAATCACCAAAACAAAAAAATAGTTAAGACAAATAGAATAAAAAAACATATTTAAAAAAAATTAATGAATAATAAAAAAAAATAAAAAAATTAACCTACCAAACTAATCGACTTTAAACATTATATTAAAAAAAATTTAAAAAATAACCTACAAAACTACCTACATTAAACATTATATTAAAAAAAAAACCTACCAAACTAAACTACTTAAACATTATATTAAAAAAAATTAACTTACCACTTTAAACTATGTTAAACTACCAAATTCCTAAAACATCATGGGTCAAAATAATTTGTCATTTTTTGGTAATGAGAAAGTAGAATAAAAAAGTTGAAGAAAGTGTAAAATGTCTTACACCCATATTATATCACACTTTCAAATATTTGTTATAATACAAACATGCTTAACCTTTTAAGATAGAGGTAATATGATGATCTAAAAAATGTTCCTTTTAAAGTTTTTAGTATACACAAATAAAAGTTTAAAACAAATCAAATAATTTTATACTACTGAAATTAATCTTAATAGCTTTTAATAACTACCATCAAAATGTTTTATTATTTAGTTGATCAATAACATTTTATCTTCCTTAAAATAACATAAACTTTAAACCATATCTTTTTATATTTCATTTTGTTTTCAAACAAAAATATTAAAAAATACATAAATCATTGATCCTTAAAAATTTATATCAAACTGTTAGTTTAAAAATGAATAACATTTTTTTTAATCACGTAGTTTTATTGGTCAACCTTAAGTTATCCTATTAATTTCTTTTCATCATTTCGACTTAAACCTATCATATTAATTCATATGGTGATTCGTTTAATAGTAATTGTGATTGCAAATATAGTCCTCGTTCGTGATTCATTTAGGCCAAAAACATTTGGTAGGAAACCGCCACACTTTACAATATCATCACATCTTTTGTATCAAGTCGAGACGTCCTTCATTTTTAAACTTTACAATATCCAAATGTTGGTCGTTTTGGTTCCCTGCTCTGTTTAATGCTGGGAGGGGAAGACACTTCCCTGCTCTGTTTAACGCTGGGAGGGGAAGACACATCAAGATAGAACATAAAAGGTCTAAACAATATCCTTCCTACCGGGGCTATGGCTTGTGATGGCTTGTGACTGAAGCGACCAAGGTTCACTTTACTAGATTTATTTTTCCGTCTCCACCAACTGAATGCTCACTATCAAGTTTATTAAACAACTACCCTTCACTGGTGGCACGATTCTGAGAAATTTGTGTGTTTGTTAAGGTTGAATTACCATAAAATCATAAATTATAATTTTCATATGCATGAGGGTTATTAATTTGCTAACGCCAAAAGCAACAAGGTAGCTTAAGGCAGATGCGTGTTTGGTTGCTGTTATGAAGTTGTATGGCTTGAATAGGAGTCTTCGCAGAGAACGATGGGCGTTTCTATTCTATTATTTCAAGTGATCAAGCTGTTGAGCATATGTGCAATTAGCATTTGACTACATGGTCCTGAGAATAACAATATATTATTTCAAGTGATCAAGCTGTTGAGCATATGTGCAATTAGCATTTGACTACATGGTCCTAGGAATGACAATATATCTTTGTTTTTTTCTTGGTAAGGAAAGCATAAATTGACAATGAAGAAGTATACATTCATTGCATAAAGTCATTGATTGGACTATTTGGAAAGCAAGGAATTCATACATTTTCGAAGGAAAAAAGTTTACTGTCTTGAGCATTATTTTTCAGATTGAAAAATTCTCCCAGTTGTATCAGCCTCCCTGTAGAAAAGAAAAAAAGCCTAGAGCCCTAGGCTTAAGTCCTTCTCTTACCTATCCTTGTGGATTTTTTGATGGGGCATCTGCCAAAAATATTGGAGGAGTAGGTATCTGTTTATACCTGAATATGTCTCATTCCTTCAAGTTTGCTTTGGGGGCTGGAACATGTACCAAGACTAAAGAAGAATTGATAGGTCTTTGGGCTCTTTTTCATATTGTCTAGGTGATGGGGATCCCCACACTTAAAATTTTTGAGGACTCTTCAGTCATTATTAACTGGGTTAAGGGTACTGCTGCTCTTTCTCCACCTGAGCTTAATCACTGGTGCATGGATATCATAAAACTTTGCACCTATTTTCTGAACTTGTCCTTCTGTCATATCTATCGTGAACATAATCAACTTGCAGACAGTCTATCGAAGTCTTCCTTGTCTTTGGCTCCTGGTTCTCGTATCTATTCTGAAATTTTTGAAGGCCTTATGGTCTCCCATGACACTTTCAAGCTCTTTTGAGCTCGGTGTTGGAGCTTGTTCTCCATTTATTCCTTTTTAGCACCTCTTTCGTGGATTGGAGAAGGCACCTTCTGATAGCAGTTCTACACTGTTATGTTCATGGTGGAGATGGGTTTAGATGGACAGGTTCACTTTTGTACTGGATTATGTATTTGATGGATATGTTCTTGGATATCCCCCTCGACAGCTTGTTGAGTTGAGACTCATTATTGGTTTACAGTATATTGATACTCTCTCATTGATCTTGTATGATTGTAACTCTTACTCAGGGATGGCACTTTAGATGCTCTTTGATTCATTTTATGAATATCAAGGACATGCTTTTTTCCTTCTGAAAAAAAGCCATTGAATTTAGTTTGTCTATGCAAGAACTGAAGGTCCGTTGATTTCAAGACTATCTTGGATCAACAATTTAATAATGTTAGAGTTATGTCACATGAATAATTAGTTAAGTAAGTCTAAAATCTCATATAATGTCTAAATGTCTATAAGCATAACTAGTTATTGATTAAATAATTGGAGTTGATTAAATGAAAGTAACTAGGAGAGTGATGGTGCAAAACATGTTCATTGGTTTTAAACCAGCATAGATCCAAATTCTAGGCTCTATCAAGCCCCGAGAGGGATCAAAGATTTGGAGGTGCAAACCTCTTATTAAGTATTGCACTCAACTATCAGCTTTGGTGTGATTCAGACCAAAAGACGCATATTTTTATTTAAGGTTGACATATAATAATTTTATTATTAATATTTAATACTATTTATGGCCGACATATAATATTTTTTATTTTGTTAGGAAAGAATATTACATCTCTCCCATACATGGTTTTAAAATCATGTGCAAGCTCCTAAACCATGTACAATAAAACCATGGGTTGTTTAGGAGGCCTTGCACATGGTTTTAAA
Source organism: Pseudotsuga menziesii (assembly GCA_001517045.1). Classification (NCBI taxonomy): domain Eukaryota; kingdom Viridiplantae; phylum Streptophyta; class Pinopsida; order Pinales; family Pinaceae; genus Pseudotsuga; species Pseudotsuga menziesii. Next base: position 79,415 of record LPNX010534151.1, on the reverse strand, counting down.
ACCATTTGCAAGGCCCTCCTAAACCATGCAAATAAAACCATGCGTTGTTTAATAAAACCATGTGCACCACCAACATTTTTTTTTTGTGGATTTTTTAATTTTTTAGTTTTTATTATTTTATTAAGTAGGAACATTACAACATCTCCCCCATACTGTGTTGTTTTTCTAACAGACATTTTTTTAGTGAATAATTTTTTTTTTACTGTTTTGTTAGGTAGGAACATTACAACATCTCCCCCATATTAGGTTGTTTTTGTGGCCGACATTTATTTTGGAGGATAATTAATTTTTTTTTATGGCTTACATTTACAAGAGGAGCGTTGCATGAGGAACGTTACATAATGTTACAAGATATCTCCCATATTGGGTTGTAGAGCGCCTCTCGACGCAAAACCCATCAAAGACATTTGTCTTGATCTTGAATGGTTGGTGTTGATTTGGATATGCAAAAACAAGTTTAAAAAAGAGTCTAGCCTTCTACTCTTGAAAGGTATTTTGTTATTTCTATGTACACAAGGTATGTCTATACATAGTAGTTACTTGAAAAAGGATGCTAAAATATGCAAAAGAGTAGTGCAATTGTAGAATGACTCTTGGAAGGTCTTTTGTTATTTCTATGTACACAAGGTATGTCTCTACATAGCAGTTACTTAAGACGCTGAAATATGCAAAAGAGTAGTGCAGCTGTAGAATGAAGATAGGAGTAATACAATTTTGAAAACAAGGTTACTCATAGTGGTTTGATGGTTTTAAACAGCCATTAAAGACGTGTCTTGATCTTGAATGGATGGTACTCATTTGGATATGCAAGAACAAGTTTAAAAAAGATTCTATCCTTTTACTATTAGATGGTCTTCCGCTATTGGATATTTTTTATTATTATGTCTAGTCGTTTATCTACATAAAATATAAATTCTGATGGGGTTTTAGAATCCATGGATAAACATGAAACATTTTAGATGTTTTTTATTAGTATGATGTTTGTAATTGAAAATCTAAAGGAGTTTTTGATCATTTCTATGAATAATTTGTTCTTGTAGGGTCTAATATATAATTTCATTATGAATCACAACATAATTTGTTTGATTTTAAATGGTTAGAGTGGTGAAATTATTAATGAAATATTTGTTTTTGTTTAATATGCAAGTTCCAAAAAAGCTGTAATTTATCTCTTGAAATTTTTTTTTTCCAATATAAGGGTTGATTTCAAAGTTTTTGTAAACAACAATATGCCATGTTTAGGCCATGGCACTATTTTTTACCCCCCCCAAAAAACGTGTATATTGGTATCAACACTTTTCTATTTGGGGGGTGTTTTTGTTGTTTTTATGCAAAAATCATCGTTTTTATGGCTAGAGTTCTCGTTCTTGGTATAAAGTTATCATTTTATAGTATAAGTGGTTCTTCATCTTTAGAGAGTTTTTGGACAAAATAATGATGTGGTTAGATGCACCAATCAACACTCTAGATACCCATAACCTCAGAACAATTTAATACATGAACTATTGGAAATGGCGGGCATTTTACTGAGGTCACTTAAGCATTTTTACTAGAATTTTTATCAAATCCTAGGTCAACGTGATGAGATTTTTATTTTCATCCAATTTGAGGTGTGAGGCCAACATGGTGATTCCATCAGGACCACTTTCATCCTCTGAAGCTTCTTTGTTTCTCCTCGGCGGGCATTTTGTGGACATTTTCATAATGTAGCTGCTTTAGGCCAGTTTTTCATCACTTAGTCAAATTCCCAAAATTATCATACTCTTACAAAACACTATCAGAATGTAACAAAGACATCAAGAGACATTAGGACACCATCATGTGTCTTTCCAACCTCATCACATCATGAGACTCATATTTTTGTCATCTGACCATTACTAAGCAAACTGAAGGTATGGCTGGATAGCTAGTCCACTAGACAAAAAGACCATGTCACCCTTAGAATTTACTGAGACAACCTGAGCCTCTGGCGGGCATATCAAAATAGCTTCTTAACTTCTTTTGAGCATCAAAACATATTTCTTCCTATTTTGGCAGACTCCTATTTCACATGTGTGAACACCCTATGGAGACCTGAAGTCATGAGTTGATGGAAAACTTACCAAAGAATGGATCCATGACATTCGATGAATTTAATTGCACAAAGACAGCCCTTGGCGGGCATTTCCAACTGACCTCTCAAACTCCTGTTCTTAACACTCAGTCAATTTTTCATACTTTTGAATATGCAAAATATTTTTTCTTCTATTTTGGAAGACTGCTATTTTTCTCATGTGGTCACCATAAGAAAAACTAAGAATATGGAAAGATAGTCAGTTCATCAAACAACAACCCCATAACCTCAGATAAATTTATCATCATCAGGACAATCTTTGGCTGGCATTTTCGTGAAGCCACTTAGGCAGTTTTGCTAGTACTGGAATAGTGCAAATATGGCTGGGAGGCACTTTTGGCAGGTTGACATCTTCCTCCTTAGAGACTCTCTGGTGAGGCAAGTGACATGGTTGTATGCTCCATACAACACTCTAGAGACTCACACATCATCCTATGAGGCATGGCGGGCATTTTCTTAAGGCCACTTGGGCAGATTTAACATCAATTCTATACTTGGACAAATTTCTCAATTCTGTCTAATTTGCCTAAAACACCCTTTTGGCAGGTCCATAACCTTTTATTCACCCACTTCCAAGCAAATATGAAGACATGGTCAGGTAGGCTGAAGACCAATCTACAAGACCCCCATGTGCTGCAGGCATTTACTCTAGCCCATAATTTAGGGCGAGCATCTTTCTGAGGCTACTTAGCCATTTTTGCATCCACTGGTGAAAAACCCTGTTTTGGCAGGCCTATATCTTTCTCCTCAAGAAAGATTAAAGCAAACTCAAATCATGAATAGGTATCCAAACCAACTAGCTATAGGACAGTACCATGGTGCGGGCATTCTTCTCAAACCATGAATTGTGGGGGGCATTCTCTTAAGGCTGCTAGGACCAAATTTGACTAATTATTCCATACTTAGTCAATTTCCCGATTTTCACCATTTTGCCATATTTCTCCAGAGTGACGTCATAATACAACAATGACTTCAACTTCATGCCACATCATCGTATCCTCCATATCATCATTCATGCCATGTCATCACCACCTTTGTCTTTCCTTTGACTTTCATTGAGTTCACTCTTGGCATCGTGTCCTTTGGTTATTCCTCTGTCATCACTGAACTCCTTTTGACATCAATGACAACCATATTCCATATTTCCAACATGATGGTGGTGGTGGTGATGATGATGACAACGATGATATATACAAGTTGAATGAATAAAGTATGTAGAAACATTTCTAGTAATAATGGCATGACCTGGATAAGAGTTTTTTTGGCATTCATGGCTAATGTGGATATATAGCTCTTATGAAGTTTGATGTAAATATTTTTTTTCTTGAAAGGAATGTTGGAAGTAAAGATATACATGTATTGTCTCAAAGGATAAATTCACAAGGGAGGGAAGCAAAAGATGTGAAACATGAAGAAAGAACTTAATGAGATGAAGGAATCATCTTGAGATTGGTACTAGTGGATAGATGGTCATTTGATTAGAGATGGTCTTCTACAACATTAAGATGGAAACAAGAATGTGTGCATCAAGTGGGTTGGTAAGAACATTTATAATCTTAAAACTATATGTAGATGAAGTGATTGTCTTAATCCATGTTGAATGTTTTCAAAACAAAAATACCTAAGATGAAAAAACATGGAGAGATCCATTATTCTCTAGGAGTTCAAGTATAAAGAGATAAAGGAGGATGCTAATTCAATAAATGAAGTTAGATATAGAACTATAATGAGGATATTTATAATGAGTTAATGTTATCCCATATCAACACCAATGGAAGTTAGCATAAAATTGTCACAAGACATGCATGTTTAAATATAGAGGATAAAATAGTAGTGATGAAAACAATTCCATACGAGAGTGCCTTTGGAACCCTAATGCATCCAATGGTTACTATGAGTGCTAATATAGCCCATGTTGTGAACACTATTATTATTATCCATTATGTAGTGGTTTTAAGTATATTTTCAAGTATATTAGAAAAACAACAAAACTTGGCAGCACATTTAGTGGGGAGGAAGAAG
>LPNX010534151.1:5280-70280 GCA_001517045.1 Pseudotsuga menziesii | reverse complement strand
ATAGACTGCAAGCTTGAGTAATCTTATTCTATTTAATGGTCTAGAACAGAGTCCTCTATGAGCTATAATTTGAACTGATTCTGTCAAAACTTGAACATGAGACCTCTTTCTCCTTTAAAGACGCATTTAACTTTGCTTTGATGGTCAATTTTACATGGATTATGGCACACTTTTCAAGCTTTTGTGATTTTTTTCTATTATGGGTCTAAAACATTTTGTAGAGTGCCATAGGAGCTGTAATTATAATCGTCGGGTACAATTCAACCTAATACCTATTTCTCCTTTAAAGAAGCATTTTATTTTATTTTTATGCTCACTTTTACCTGAATTACAACACACTTTGCAAGCTTTTCCCATTTACTGGTTTGGATTTTGGAACAATGTATAGTTCCCTAGGATTCATGGGCTATAATTTGAATTGACTCCAGTAAATTGACCCTCATACCTCTTTCTTCTTTAAAGAAACATTTGATATATTTTTCAACGACACTTATATCTTTTTTCCTCTGTTTGGCATATACCATGGTAGTTAGTGTGATTGCCTTTGTTTGGCATATCTCAAAGAGTCCGAAGGTTATCAAGAATATTGTAGCCTGTGTGTGTCTTCATTAAACCCTCTGCCAGCATTTCTTCCTTAAATATATGCTGTGTAATTTCGATCACATCATATCTTCCAAAATACTATCCTTAAATATTTCTCAACATATGCAGAATTCCCTTTATAAATTTATGTTTATTAATTTCCCGTAGCTTACTCTTTTATTTCAGCAAGACTGTAAATGCATACTTTTCTAACTTTTGGAAGACTTATATTTTTCACATCTTGACCATCTTTAAAGAAACTGAGGGTATGGCTAGGTATCCACCTCAACTAGGAACAAGACCATATCACCTGAAAACCTTACTAACAAACACACAGTCTCTGGAAGTCACTTTAAAATGGCCTTTCAAACTGCTCAATTCAACACTTAGTCAATTTTGTCAGACCCTAGTCATTACTGTGCTAGGAGGCATTTTGGCAGACTCATATCTCACATGTGTAAACACCCAGAGGGAAACTGAGATCATGAGTGGATGCCCAGATCATCAAAGAACGGACCCATAACATCTGATGAATTTATCATTTAAAGAGATAACTCTGGTGTGCATTTCCAAGTGGGCTCTCAACCTCTTATTTTCAACACTTGGTCAATTTTTCATATTTTTGGATATGCAAGCTAATGTTTTTACCTCTTTTGGTGGGCTGCTATTTTTCTCATGTGGTCACCATAAGAAAAAATAAGAACATGGATGGATAGCCAATTCATTAAAGAACATTCCTATACCTTCTAATGAATTTATCATCACTAAGATAGGCTTTGGCGGGCATTTCCAAGTGCCTCTTCAACCTTGTGATTTGACATAGTCAATTTCTTTAATCCCTAGGTCTCAAAGGTGATTTCAACTTTTCATCAAACTTGGAGTGTATGACATCCAATGGATGGAGGACAACTAGATGAATCCATTAAGACCAATTTCATCCTCTGGAACTACTTTCTCTCTCCTCGACGAGCATTTTACTGAAGTACGATGTAAAAACTGCTTAAGACCATGTTTTGGCAGATTCCTAATTTCTGCATCATGTACTTTCATGTCAAAGTAAGAACATGGTTAGGTAGAAAACACAGCCACCTATAGGATGCCCATATGGTGCGGGCATTTCTTTCAACCCATAAATTATGGTGGCCATTCTCCTAGAGCAACTTGTCTAATTTGACCAAAAAGAACTTATTTTGTAAGGCATGTATCTTCTTCCTCAAAGATTTTTTTTTAGAACTGGTGAAATGGTCGAATAGATACTTCAACCAACCATGGGATGACAGGCCATGCCAGGAATTTTCTCCTTCTTATGAAATATGGTGGGCATTTTCATAAGACTACTGCTTTAGGACACTTTTGCATCACTTAGCCTTTTTCCAACTTTATCATACATGCCTATTCCCATCAACAGTTCTTTTGTCATTAATGAAAATCTCTAGGATATATCTGTCCACAATCATCAGTTCACCGGACACCTCCAAAGCAACCAAGTCTAGAGTGGAAAAGAATGGGTAACATAGACTGGGCTAGGGTGGCTATAGAAAACTAAGAGCCCGAATCGTACGAATTAAATGATTAACTGTGGGGAATATTTATTTGGAAGTAGTGAACAAATATCTGTATTTGATACTGGAAATTTTATATGTGTTATGCATTGCAGGTAAATACATTCCAAGATACTACCACCGAGGAAGACCTAAAGCTTGGTTTCAAGTATGGTTTTAAAAGTGTCATTGAATATCGGAAAATCTTGGGGTAGAATCTAATCTCCCAAATGACACAGATGCAGGTAAATAAAATGAATAAGGACATCATTGCAATATACTATTAAAGTCTATTCAGTTTTGATTATATCACCCATAACTAAATATTTATGTTTTCTTTTAAGCAACAGTACAACTGCAGCAGTGAATCCAACGGTACTCGACATGTACTAGCTGATGTTGGGGTGTGCATGTCCCATGATAGTGGGGCACATAGTGGCCATTATGGTATGTGTGCTTTGGAAATAGAAATATCTACTGTGATTATAGATATTTATTTCCTGACGTATACTTAAATAAAATTTTTTCTTTCAATGGAAGACCGTGAATCTCAAGAGGGTGAACCGCAAGAGGAATTATCAAGTAGAAAAACAATTAACACACCAGCTGTCACAGCTACACAGACAGGTAAAGGGAAATATTATAATTTTAATCAAAATGATAAACTATTAATTTCAATAATATTTCAACATATCGATATGCCCATTTTCGTTGTTGCAGTTCACGCCCCTTCAGAACTGCCTCCACACTCTACTCAACGATGTATAAGAAGTATGATACATGAGGGCATGGAAACACAAACACTAGCAGGACATGGCTTTGTAGATATTCCACCAAATTATGATGATAATATCCCAATTATCATCAGTTATTACAATGTAAAAAATAGAAATCAAAGAAAAAGTTGATGTATAAATTCATGACTTGTATTTGGATGTATATCGATGTTATTAGTCTAAAACATTCTTTATATGAATTACCTCATTATGCTTCAATGTTTATATGTTTTGATGACTAGCCTAGTTATGCATGAATGTTTGTATGTTTTCTATGTAAACAACATCATTTATTGGGTATGGGGAATTGAGAGCGATGTGAGGGGGGGAGGGGCCATATGAGATTCCACCTTCACGTGGTTGGCCCTATTCAGTAAAGAATATAAAATTGTTCTCGAAACATAGAGGAGCTCAATAAGGTGTAAATACTCTTTTATTACTATGTATTAAATATGGTTGTAAATTTTTAAATGCATGTCTATTTCTTAAAAAAATGTTAATAAATTTAACATTTCACGGTTCATTGATTTCTACAAGAATTTGTAGTAGGATTTAAATGACTGTTTATTTTCTTATATATTATTTACTCATATAAAAATTCTGTCTTTGATGATTTATGCAGGTCTTGGTGATGGAAATGCATCTCATGGACAACTCTTATCAAGTTGTATGGACGAATGGATCTGGCGAAAGGACAATGATAAGGTAAGGTTTTTGACGTGTTCTTTATCCTTAATGTGTTTGTCTTTATCCTTAAATTCTATTTCATTCTATCAAGATACAAGAGATACAACCAATAGTAAACAACTACTTTTAGACTATCATCCAAACTAGGAAACAACCTTCTACATAAAACAAAAATGCTTCTTAGTAACGTAGAAAAATAGAAGAAAAATCACATAGAAGAAATTAGGCTTTTTTCGGCCTTTCTTCCTATAATTTCAGTATGATGAAACCCTAGGTTAAGAAATTTTAATTTTTCAAACCCTTAATGTTCATCTATCTTTCAAAACTGAATTTTCTAAGTTGTATACTTGTAAATCTTATTCTTAGGTTATTTTTGTTTCTCTTAGCTTTTAGACTTAATTTTTATGTGTTTTTGTAACTTTTATTTTATCAAAAAAGAAAGCCCTAAAAAAAGAATTTATGTGTAAAACCCTAAAAACGTAGACCTGTTGCTCCCATAATCCGAGCCCTCTCCTTTATCAAACACAGGTCTGCAATATTTATTGTAGACCTCGTATTCCCTAGCTGCCTTCTCTGCACACTCAAAACAGAAAACAAGTTAGTATTTCAAACTGTGTAGATGGTGGTGTATTTTGTAAAATATATCTTATTGGTTTGTTTTGTTTTCTTCCCTATTCGCATTAGTTTTCTCAGTAAATGTAAGTCTGATTTTTTACAGTGATCTAGAACCTCACATCTCTGAATGCACAGTGATATAATTCAGACATTATTTTACTGATTATTGTTTTGGATTTTCTTTGTACTAATTATTGCTATTGAGAGCTGGGTGATGGTAAGGGACTTGATGATTTTATATTTCATAGCTTACATACAGGATCGAGTGAATGATAATAACATTATGGTTAGCTTGGCGCTAAATTTTCATTAAGTTAGTATTTTATATCTATGCTATCACATACACAGATCTGGAAATCATATGCTAAATAAATGATTAACACTGGTTATTGGTTGCACTATTTTACACATTCTGATTACTGTGATGATAAACTTTCAGTTGTTGCATGGCACATATGTGGACCATAAATTCATATGTCTAGATATTCAAAGGTAGAATATAAAGTGATGTTATTACATGAGGAGTGTCTCCAAGGAAATTATGATATGGTTTCTAAACTACAAATTGCATGCTCAACTATGCAACCTACTTCTCAGTGCCAAAAGGTATTTTATGATGATTTTTTTGCTACATGAGATCATTCCTAGTAATAGAATAGAAATAAGTTGTCAATTTTTTGTTGACTAACATGTCTCTTTCCCATCATGTGCTTAGGGGACTGTTTTTATCTTATGGGCATATTTGATACTAACTTAACCAATTTTGGCCATGCTTGAGGTGGTTGCATAAGAAGGATCAAATTTTCATATTCGCCTCTTCCAATAATGAGCAACATCAAAACAAATTACCACCAGTTGGCACTACAAACATCCTACACAGATTTTCCAGGTGAACAACTACTCTTTTTCCCTAGTGGTTGAGTTATTTTTTATTATTTATTTACTTTTCAATAAAGACAATTTCAATGCACCTTATGTTTTTTTGTAGTATGATGAATTATCACTAGTAGCTCTTCACATATAGTAGAACACGTGATGATATTTCACAAAGAGTATCTCCAAGGAAATTATGATATGGTTTCTAAACTACAAATTGCATGCTCAACTGTGCAACCTACTTCTGATCAATGCCAAAGGGTGATTTATGATGATTTTTTGTTATATTGGATCATGCATAGTAAAGAATATAAATAAGTTGTCAATTTTTTGTTGATTAACATGTCTCTTTCCTATCATGTGCTCAAGGGAAATTTTTTTTTTTTCGGGCATATTTGGTACTAACTTTGACTGATTTTGGCCATGCTTGAGGTGGTTGGATAAGAAGGATCAATTTTTCATTTTCATCTCTTCCAGAAATTGCAAGCTTGATCTTCTCTGGCTTCATTTACACCTACGGGATTCCTAGATATTCAAAGCTCGGGCTCCCTTCATCTTCAGAACATGGGCTTCCTTTACTTCTGACTTGTGGGCTTCTTTAAGCTTCTGCGGGTATCTACAAGCCTTTGCGGGGTTCTTCCAAGCTCTATAGGCATCCTTCCAAGCCCTTGTGGGCTCTTTAATCCCCAGTGGGATTAACCTAATTTTGGATCACAATAAGTTGATCCGAGCCCAGTGGTTCCTACGTCTTTTATCCATGGTACTTATTATAGATGTACCCCCCTACCTTATCATAGAAATCAGCTCTCAGTGGTGCCTAGAATATCATTTAATTAATGTTTATACGATCCCTGTGGTGCTTACAACGTATTTTATTGATGTTATTTTTATAGATGTACCCTCCTACCTTGTCATAGAATCCACTTTAAGAGGTGCCACTTTAGCCTCTAATTATGTATTTTAGACAATTATTATGAATTTGTGCATCCTAACGGGAAAACAATTTTTGAGTCAATAATTAGGGTGCTTAGGGCCACTTTGGGTACTTTTGGGCATTTTTTAAATCATTATGCCTTATTTTTTAGAGTTAGTTAACAATTTTTAACCTCCCCTTTGAACTTCCCATTTATTTTTTTCCCTTTTACTTCAATATGTTTTTTCCCATATCTTACTTTCTCGATATATTTCTTTTCTATAAATCATCTTTCCTGTGTTATATTTTATCCATTTATTTGTATTTAAAATATATTATGTATTTTTTCACCAACACTTATTGAAGATCCAAAACCGTGGAAAGCAAGGTGCCTTTCCACGATTTTTTAATTGTTTTTTGAAACCTCCAGGTTTCGTTGCAATATCAATGAACTTTCGTCGCGGTTATTGCAAAACCGTTGAAACCCCAGGTGGCTTTCCATGAATACCGTCACTATAGCAACGGAGTTTCATGGAAAAATTACCGTTCAACTTGAATATTTCGTCGATAGAGATTGGTTTTCCACGGTTTTGCGTTGAAGAAATTTCTGTTCAAATTCTAGAATTTGTTGATAGAGAGACAAACGTTCATCGAAAGTGTACCACAGTTTTGCGTGGAAAACAAATTTTTCCTAGCAGTTTTTGGCCATATTTCTGTCGTTATACGGACGAAAACTTTGTCAATAGAGCAACGAAACATAGAAAATGAATTAAAAAAATCAATTTCAAGGCCATCGTATAGAAGACACATGGCGACTAGTTTTCGTCTCTATATCGACGGCTTATAAAGTTCATCGTTATATCCACGAAATAAGTTCCACAAAACATCACAACCGTTATTGTCGCAATTGAGATGATGAAACGAGGAAATAACAATGAAAAACCGTCGCAAATTTGCTATTATATATTAGTGTCGGGTTCTTAACCGTAAGAAGCCTTTCCCATCATACCTGTAAGGTTTCGTTAAAATTTAACCTTATATCTTTCAACTGTGATTCTACTCAAAATGTCAAAAGGTTATTGTTGGGTTACATCTTAGTCATTAATGTGTCTCCACAATAATTTTAACAAATGATTTTTATAGTTGATAACTTAGAATGTTTGATTTGCTAACCTGGTTATCAAAGTTACTAAAAGTTTAGAACGCTAGGATAAGAATATTTTATACTATTAAAAACATCTCCAACAAAGTAAACATTATATGTTTTCCATCATGGATGAAATTAAATAAAAATTTTGCAGTGTATGTAAAGTGTGGTATAGACTTTTATTTATAGCGTGAGGGTTTACAACAGAACGAATTTAGGAATAAAAGGTACTTACAGTGTTCCTTCTACACACGTAGTTATATGAGTCTGATCACCGGCTTTGGAAATTCTAGCCAAAACAAAATCTGCGATCTTGGGGTTGAAACTTTTGTCAAGTAAAATGTTGCTTGCTTTGATGTCTCTATGGATAATGTGCTTTTACGGATTCTCATGCATATACACAAGTCCACGGGAAATTCCAATTGCTATTTTATCCATTCGAATGGCATATCGTTTGTCTGTCAAAATGAAAAGCAGTAAGATCATTATAAATACTCATGACCTAAAAGTCTTTTAACTAAACAATTTAAATTAAATATTGAAGAAGATAAGAAAAAAGAGAAGGATAGAAATCCAGACTAGAGAAGAGTAGATTGATGAAGGAGGAGGAGAAAGTAAGGAATATTGAAAAGAAAAAAGAAGAAGACATTGCAACATATTTTGACAAAAGATTTTGTTTGGAGAAATTATTAGTGAAAATATTGTATAGGGTTGGCTGAGAATGAAACCAATAGACTAGGAAGTTGCTTACCAAAGTATTGTATTGTCTTTGAAACTCTTTATGAATTATGAGAAAGAAAGTTCTTTGAGGTATGACTGTAAATTTTAACAAAATTAATAGAACGTGACACCCCGATTTTGACTCTGTTTGCACTAAAAATGTATATGATGTATATATTGTAATTAATCATGGTGAGGAGCTAAAGGAAAAATCTCCACCATCGATTTAGTGTTTTATGTTTTGTCGATTAAAATTGATGCCGATGGTATTTCGTGCTAGCTAGGCACATTATGATTTTGTACATCATGTAAATATGCAATTTAATTAAAATACCCACAACCAGCTATGCCAATGCAACATTAAAGAGATGGGGGCATGTTTTTCTAAGGATAAGGGGGGGTATTGAAATCTTTTAACCAATGGGAAAAATCCAAATGTCAAAGGGAGAACCCATTAAAATTGTCAACTACTCATTTCTTGTCTTTTTTCCCCAATCATTTATTTTTGCCAGAAGTGGTTGAGTTAGTTATTGCACGGGAATGGGCAAGGTATGGAGGCCAATTTTGAATTGGGCAGAGCACCCATTTTGGAAAAATGTGTTTTGGCTTAATGGGCAAGTAAGAACCCAAAAATTCATTACCCACCCATTATGCATTCACATCCTCCATTCCTCAGGCAATGGTAAACTTGCAGAGGTCTCTTTCCTTCATGTTTTTGGTATGTTGTGTGTTTCCTTCACATTGGGGGCAGTTTTTCTTCATTTTCCTTAAGGATGGGAAATCGTTTTTGGGTAATTCTCAGTGGTTGGGTTGCAACCCCCACGATTTGCTGCATTTCCTCATTCTTTCCCAAGTGGGAAATCCGTTTTTGGTAATGCCCAACGAATTGGAGAAGAGACCACGATTTATGGGTGTTTGTTGAGGTCGTTTTTAATCACGTGAAAACAATGAACATTTTGTGAAATCGATTTTGGTTCCCATGGTTGTCTTACCCATTCACCATCATTGAATTTGGCTTCCATGATGTTTTTGTCAATGCCTTGAACTTGTATCTTGCTGTGGGTGCATATTTTGTTTTGGTCTGAGCTGGTTTGGAGTGGAATTGGGTCTGAACTAGCTTGATAAACCTAGTGTAGGAAGGAACCTCACAGATAGATCTAGAGGGGCTAGTTTTATTCTTTGCACGCCCTGAAGAGAACTAGAAGGAAAGGCATAGCTCGAGGGACTATGTAGCAAAGAAGGGGATGGTTCCTTGTGTTGGGTGTGTAGATGTTTTAAGAGCCAAGCCCGATCTGGTGTAGGTTTCCATAGCTATGTGGTTGAGCTCACTAGCTTAGAAGTTCAAGCTTCCCACCTCCTTAGTAGCATGATAAACCTAAATGTAGTTTGGCTTGGCTGAATTTGATATGTTTTTCACTATGTGTAATCATGTTGTTGTTCCCTTATTTCTTGTGGGAATCATACCCAGCTCGGGGGTGGCAGTGTTGCTGAGAGATTGATAAGCACACTGGCCTATGGTTGGGTGGAATGTTGTAGCGGCATAGCTGGTTGCGGGACAAGCTTCTTCTCAAGATAAGTATCTCTTGTGTTTAATCTTTGCAACTGTAATTTCTTAATGAAATATGATGAACATGTTGAATGTATTGCATGGATGTTTTTGCTTCCACTGTAGATTGCATTATGCATCTGTGTATGTTTTTATTTCCAATGCATTTGTTATTATGTTCATAGGGCTATTTTCCTCGTTTAAATGATAGTGGCAGTGCCTTAGGTCACGTCCTCTCGGGCGGGAGGGGGTGTGACAAGACCTGTTGAGAGTGATTTTATAAAGAAAAAATTGGTGAGTGTATTTAAATTGTACATTAGAGCTCTTACCTTTGTGAATTTTAGATCCTGTTATGCTCTTTTGAATTGTCTGTTTCTCGTGAGATATGAACTTGTGTAGGTTTTAAATTGTAATCTTAAACCCTCACCAAGTAATTGAGGTACCCTAGTGCCTCGAAAAAAGTCCGCACTTATTTTAGCTATAGCTCAATAAATAGATTTTGGCAATGAGATGGATCTGAATTCAGGATCACTACTTAAAATGGATATGTAGTTACTAATATAGATGCATCTGAATTCGAGATCAAGAACTTAGAAGGTCAAGAGGGATAAAAAACATAAATGTGCAGGCACTAACTCAAATTCAACATTTTTTTATAGGTTTGAATTTACCTAAAAGGGCTTGATGTAGGTTGCAGTTCTCCAAAAATTCATAAACAAGGAGCCTCTGCTTTCCTTTTCCTGAACAACCTTTCAAGCACACCAGATTTCGGTGTTGCACTCAACAGATGAGGCTAATCTCATTCAGAAATTTTGTTTGTCCTTGAAGAGATGTGGAGGACAGTTGCTTGACAACTACAATAATGTCGTCACCAAGAACTCACTGCACAGTAAACAAATGATTTCAGGTTCAGGTATCAATTTAAAATAAACCTTTTCAGCCTTACCAAAGTGGAAAATAAACAAAAACCTTGTGAAAACCAGACAATATTGAAATCATGAATGCCATCAAATAGTCCAGCAGGGAACCCATTAATCAGGAACCACCCAGCAACTTGGTCTTTCTTGACTTCAATGTGTGAGGAAATAATTAATATTTTATGGATGTGATTTTTCCTAATTTGTATCAAGAGAAATGAAATTGTCAAAGTTTGTGTAGACAATTTCTACTCTTTTTTGGATAATGAAAGGAATCCTGGTAACATTGTCTTCTCAGAACATGGAAATCGAGATTGTTTGAGATTCAAGTTGTTTGAGATTGTTTGAGAAATGGATCCAAGTTATAGATGCAATGCAATGAAGTTACATTATGTTCTTCCATATCACGAATATTTAAGGGAATGTAATCCTCCTATATTATTTCACACTTGTCAGTCTCAACCTAGTTCAGGCGCATTTTCCATGTACTATAGTTCAGTGTGGTGAAGGAAAGGTATGCATCACACCCTTCAATGCAATCTAGGTACTTTCTCAACTCTCATTCCACATACTTTACTTTGTATATGATGGTATATAATATGGGTCTTTGCAAACCCTAGGTAGGTTTGAAGACATGCATATAGGACTATCTTGTCCTAAAGCAACAACCATCCTATGCATTTGGACAAGGAAGTTATTTTTATAGATAGTGATTATGACATGGGGGTGGTTCTCATATCCAAGGAGTATTTTTAAGCCAGCAACCAAGGGACATTAGTATCTGAGTATGTGAATTTCTAGTGTGCTAGTTATAATGAAGTGCTCTCTTCTATTAATATTATGGTTAAATAGTTGTTGAAAGTATTTGTTCTGTAAACCAGTTTTGTAACATTTTGAAATAACTTTTGTTACCATCAAATACCATCCACCTTCTCTCCTATTTATAACCAACAAATGATAACAATAGTGTTTAACCATGCATGCAATGGAAAAAATGATTTCAATTTAAACCCAACATTTAGGGATTGCAATATAAATATTAACAAACTGTTTACAGGGTTGTGTTCTACCCCAACCGAGGTAAAGAAAAGGGTTATCGGACTCTCTTTTTTTAATATGTAGATACTTTTGGTTTTTTGTTATATGTTATACTTTTGTTTTTCCTTGTTACCATCCCGACATTGTGTTAATTCTTCTATGTTGTAGATAATGCTTTTATGGTTAAGCATGGTTTATATTAGCATCTCGGTATAATTTTCTTAATATAAAATATTTTTATAACTATGTTATAATTTTGAATTATTTTTGTTAAACATGTTTTAGGTTAGCATCTAATTCATTTTAAAATATTTTCATAATTATGTTTAGATTTTAAATTCTTTTATTGAATCTATTTAGCTAGGAAATGGAGGAACTAGTATTATTGAATCTATTTAGCTAGGAAATGGAGGAACTAGTGTTAGGTGAATTTAAGAAATCTATTTTAATTATGATGTTAGTTGTGAAGTTTTCATTTTAAATTATGTTGTTTATAAGTGAATTTTTTTTATTTTAAATTTCTTTGCAATTTATTAGTTAGATCTTTTTTCTTTCTAAGAGATGTAGTGGTTATAAAAAATGGAAAATACAATTTTGCAGATTTGCATATACATCTATTTATTTAAGGGGATTTTTTTTCTCATCTCTAAGTTATTTAAGCTTTTAAGCCTTCCATTTAGATTTATTTGGAATTATATATTTTTTTTTGGATAAAGAGGTAAAGTAATTTATAAAGTAAACTATATTTTTTTAAATATTAAATTTAGTATAGTAATTTAACTTGTTTTCTACCCTTCAAATTATTTATATAGTAGTTACTAGTTATTTTTTAGATTCTCTTACTAGTCATCTATGTATAAACTACTAAGACATTACACTTATCTTATTCTCTTACATTCTAGGAAAACTTCCTACAATTTAATAAAATATATTTTTGAGTCCATCTTAAATTTTAAAATATAAATAATAAAGGATAATATTTATGACTTATTCATTGTTGAATGTCTAATTAATCATTCTTTTTAAATTTTAAAATATAAATAGTTAAAGAATAATAATTGTGACTTACTCATTGTTGAATTTCTGAATTAACCATTCCTCTCTAATTGTACTCTTTTCTTATAAAATTTGGTTGTAACTTGATTTCTTTCATTTTACAAAATAAAAAATCAAAACAATGAATTAAATTGAACACTTCATCAGCCTAGAGTTTCTAAGTCAAATTATTTCTTCACTAAAATATTAAAATAAACAAAGATTTACAAAGATTTCCTTAAATTAATCTTATTGCAAATCCTTGCATCTTTCACAAACTTAAAACTTTAACATCCAGGTTTATAATTAAATTCTTAAATACTTTTATCAATACATTATTTGGTAATCAAATTTTGTTTACAATAATACAAAACACTAAAAGACAAATCTAAAATTTCTTTATACATTTATCATACACCTAATCATAACATTATTGTTGCAAAGTTGTTTGACAAACAATGGACTTCCTAACAAGGATGCAAGTGTTGGCTTTGAACATTTTTTTATTCCATTAGCAAATAAACTACTATTTTACGGGGTTAAATCATATGGAAGTTAGCCAGTTTTTACTTTCTAAAACAAACTTATATTTACACCGAAGGCGTTTTCCCTATGGAGACGCAGTCTTAGAAGATTCCTCGTCTCCCTGGCCATTAACAAATCGACAAGTGTCGCAACGGATTATCGAATGGAGCCTGGACAATTGGTGTGTCTCGATTTCAAAGGAAATTATTTTTACGCCAAAGGAATTTTCCATATGGAGATGCAGTCTCAGAAGATTCCTCATCTCCCTGGACATTAACAAATCGACAGGTGTCATGACGGATTAGCGAATGGAGTTTGGACACCTGTTGTGTCTCAATTTCAAAGGAAAATATTTCCATGCTGATCAAATGGCATGATGGATTTTTTTTCGTTGTTTTTTTTTACTCCAATTTAGTTGGGTCCTCGATTCTGCAGTGTTGATTCAGGAACTTCTGTCCCATAGACCGCAGGTGTCCTCTGTGTTATGGTCGGTGTTGCAGATGAATGGATTGATGGATTTATTGCTAATTGATCATCGTTCTTTGCAGTTGTTGTTTACTGTGTTTTCCTTACAGGTGGCATGCGTCTTTTCACTACACTTCTATTTGTTGTCCTAAATGATACAGGATTTTATTGTCCTTCCCTACAGTTCATTTCTCTTGATTCGGCAGAGTCCTTGCCAAGACTTTGCATTGATGATTTTGCGAAAGTTTTCGTCTAGTAGTTTTTGTGGCTTTAACCTAATATATTCTCGACGAGTTTTTAGGGTTTAGGCTCACAATTTGTGGGTTCATTTTGGTTGAGGTTTCGTTTCACTGGTGCTTCACTCAATTGAATACACTTTTCCCATGTCCCTTCATCCACTGGCATTTATGTTTCATCAATGCATTGTTGCTCAATTAATGCAAGAAAGCTTGTCATATGATTTAGACATGGAAAAATGTCTTCTTTTTTTCTCACCTTATGGCGATCTTCAAAATCTTGTTACAATACTGCATTTACCACATTTGTTGCTGCATTGCCTTTGCTTTGTACATATAAACAGACCTTCAGGTAACCACTATTTCTTATTGTTTGCTTTGCACATATTGATTTTGCTTCGCTTCATTTACACTAGAGAGTTTCCAACAAAGGTTTTCGTACCTTCTTAAACTTGCAAGTATTCCTTTAGTCTACTTAAATGTTTTGAATATTCATTTAGTCTTATTTTGAGATGGTTAAACACCTTTTCTTTTTTTTGACTATTATTGCTGCTATGTTACAAAATTATTGACTTCTTTTGGTTATGTGGCTTCATAATGGTGCAATACTCATGCTATGTCAATAAAACAATAGGTATCATATTTTATGATGGATTTGTTTTAGGTAAGGAGTTCAACATAAAACCTGCAAGGCTACTATAACAGTGCTCACTTCCAGTTTCCCCGATTTTCGACTTTCGTCAATGGAAATTCTGTATTTTTAGTTTATCTTGCCGATTTCCGCTTTCCACTTTGGAGAATGAGGAAATCGAAATTTACATTTTCCAATATACTTGTTTCTGTGCTTTTTCGACTTCCGCTTTTCGTCGTGTGTAATGAAAAAACTGGAAAAGTTTGGCAGTTGTTTTCCTGGAATGTAGAAATCAGACATTTTCATGCTATGTCGATAAAATGATAGGTATCTGATTTTATGATGGAGTTTTTTTTGGTAAGGAATTCAACGTAAAACCTGCAAGGCTACTATATCAGTGGTCACTTCTGGTTTTTGCGTTCCGCTTTTTGCCATCCGCTTTTCGAGGTAGGAAAGCTGAAGAAGTTGTTTATGTAAATAGAACTTGGGTAGTAGTTCTGCATTTTGATTCCCGCAGTAAGGAACAGGGGACATGTATTCCTGATTTTCGACTTCCATCAATGCGATTTTTGAATTTTTAGTTTATCTTGCCGATTTTTGCTTTCCACTTTGGAGAATGCAGAAATGAGAATTTACATTTTTGAATATAAGTTTCTGCGCTTTCTGACTTCTGCTTTCCACCATGCATAATACCGAAGTCAATTTTCTCTGAAGCCTCTATTTGCAGAATACCAGAGTCAATTTTCTCCAAATAAAAATGAATGAAAAATCAATTCCGTAGTGTGGAACGAGGATTTCTGCTTTCCCCTTTCCGCATTGGAAAGTGAAAAGAGGACAGGTAAATTGATAATCAATTTATCAATTTACCTTTCCGCTTTCCAATGTAGAAAGCAGAAAGTGCGCAAAGCAGAAAGGTAAATTGATAAATCAATTATCAATTTACCTTTTCGGAATACGGAAACTCTACCTTGGGCATATATTCTTTGGATTTTGGTATATATACATATTAGGATTTCTATATTTCCGAAAGCGGAAAGGTAAATTGATAAATTGATAATCAATTTACGTTTTCACTTTTGGCTTTCCGAGGTAGCAAAGCTTAAGAAGTTGTTTATGCAAATAGAACTTGGGTAGAACTTCCGCAATCTGCTTTCCGCAGTAAGGA
This sequence comes from Pseudotsuga menziesii, assembly GCA_001517045.1. Taxonomy (NCBI): domain Eukaryota; kingdom Viridiplantae; phylum Streptophyta; class Pinopsida; order Pinales; family Pinaceae; genus Pseudotsuga; species Pseudotsuga menziesii. Next base: position 54,865 of record LPNX010534151.1, on the reverse strand, counting down.
ATGGGGGAAATGTATTCCTGATTTCCAACTCGCGTCAATAAAAATTCCAAATTTTTAATTTATATTGCTGGTTTTCGCTTCCCACTTTGGAGAATGCAAAAATCGAAATTTAGATTTTCGAATATAAGTTTCAGTGCTTTCCAACTTCCTCTTTCCAAATTACAGAAGTCAGTTTAAATATATTACCCTTATTTTTCTTAAACGAACAGTTTCATCTTTCCCCAAGATAGAGTTTCCGCAAAGTGGAATGTAGAAAGGTAAATTGATAAATTGATTACCAGTTTATCTTTTTGCTTCCCTCTTTCGACATTGGAAAGCGAAATGGGGAAAGGTAAATTGATAAATTGATTATCAATTTGCCTTTCCGTTTTTCACTTTCTGCATTGGAAATCGGAATGCAGAAAGGTAAATTGATAAATTGATTATCAGTTTATCTTTTTGCTTTTCTCTTTCGACATTAGAAAGTAGAATGTGGAAAGGTAAATTGATAAAATGATTATCAATTTACCTCTCTGCTTTCCTCTTTCCGCATTGGAAATCAGAATGCGAAAAGGTAAATTGATAATGAATAACAATAACCAGAATTATAAAATTATTAAATGGACCACATATATCTGTGGACAAACACACAACTCACAAGATAGATCACACAATTTACTCTACAATTGAAGAATGAAACAGTGCAAAAATGGCTTGCAACTGTGAATACTTTCATTAATAAAAAAAGTAATTAGATGATTAATTACAATGTAATACAATGGATAAATAGCCACATGCAATTCAAATCCAAATGAGGAAATTTGAATTGATTATACTCTACTTGACTATAGGTAACTAAGACCTTGTCTAAATCATTATCGAAGGACTCAATAGTTAATTGACCTTGTCTAAAACATTATTGGATTTCATTGGAGTTCTAAAACACAAGTCAAGTGTCTAATTCAGTCTTAACTAAGGATAACTGACTGTGGTAGGTGAGAAATGCACCTCTCTTGCATGCAGCCATGCAACCCTACCACTAATTGAATGTAGAGGACTAGAACTGAATGTAACCGACTCCTAACTTAGCTTGACTAGTCACTAACTGAACTCAACTACTGAAGGTTGGTGTTGGCACTCCTAGTGGCTCCTAAATTGTAAGGATTGATCTAGGAGTCTCCTAAACCGATGCATGCAAGTGAAATCAGTGGCAGTAGGCCTCAATTAGTGTTCCCCACACTTTAGTAATTGGAACATGTGCCTCAATTAGGCCAAGAGGACCCAATGGTGCTAGTGACTAAAAAAAGAGTGGAAGGAGTCTCAATTTAGACATGACTCCTAATTTAGACATATGACCAAATTAGATAAGGGAGGATTAATAAACCTAACACCCCCCCTAAATGCTAACTTGGACAATCTGCGGGTCGTGGTAACTAAGACCATATGTCACCCATTACATCAAGTAAATTAAAGTAACTTCTCAATACAAGGAGCTGGAAGAAAACCACATGGGAAAAAAGAACCCCTCTAATTAAGCAGGTAGAATTAGGATAAATATGGTTCTTCTGTGCACAGGTATCCTAGGGCTTGGCATGTGAAAATCTCCATCATTATATTTGAAGGAATATTCCTCTTTGGAAGAAGAATGATATGCTCAACTAAATAAAAAATATAGACAATTGCTAGATGAAGACTAGACCCATGTACAGCAACTGAAATCAACTGATAAGTGAGAAAAGGTTCTTGAGGATTCAAACCAAGTGAGGAAAACTAAATAAACTGATACTTTTCATCCATAAACAGAAAACCATGAGTGGTTAAAACAACCCCAAGTATTAGGAGCAAGTGTCTAGGCGAATGCAGAAAATATTCCTCTTTACTAGTTCTGTGAGGAGATGACCATGTGACCAAAAGTAGAGAATTCCTAGGACTATGGAGAGAGAATGCTTGAGCTCCATAATATGATATAGCTTCAGAAATAGCTAATGAATCACAAAATAAAATATCATCAACCTCATAAGAGGAAACTAACACCAAATCCCAAGCAACAATTTTGAGGAAGAATTGCGGTACTTGTTTTTTCACACCGAAATTGGTGAGAGATGCTACAAGTATGAATGAAGGCTCTTGGATTTTAAAATTTGAACCAAATAATATCAGATAAGAAAGTAATTCATATCTAAGTGGGTTCATATTAGATCCAAAATGGTGAAATTAAATCAAATCCCCAGCAGCAGTTTTGAAGGAGACTTGCGGTACTTGTTTCTTCACAAAATTAATGAGAAAAGCTACAAGAAATATTGAAAGCTTATGATCCTGAAAGGTTCATATCAGATCCAAGAGTATGGTCCACCGAGATGGTAGATGCACAGTTTTCTTCTTCTTCAAAATTCTGAAATTTGGTGCATGCAATCATGCAGGAATTTGTTGGAAGATCTAGATCATGGGGAGCGAATGGATCACTTTGGTAATCTAATATTTATTCCAAAATATCCAAGGTATTACATATTTTCACACTAGAAGCAACATTAGAGGGATAAAATTCAAATTTCTCTTCACTTTCGGAAGCAATGACTGGCAAATTTTGCACAGAATTCAAAGGAAAACAACTGGAGGAGGACTTTGCTTATTTTCAGCTTGAACAACTTCAGCAGAGAGATTAAAGGCCAATAATTTTGGATCAGGAACTCTTATGGTGTTGGATGTGCTCTCCAAAGTGCTATTATGATCCTCATCAATCATTCCAAAGGTTCTATCCAATTTTGTCCAGAGATCCTTTGAGAATTCAATAGATATTTTGAGGTAGCACTGTTGGGCTATAGGGAAGACCCGGGTTTTATACCATTAACTTTGTACCAAAAAAAGACCCACAGTGTTGGCCCTTTTGGAAACAACCTTCGAACAGGTTGCAGTCTCACCCGAAATAGCTATGGGGTGCCGCATAACCAGGTTTCTGCAAGAAGAAGAGGGATATTACTGTACCTTTAGCCTTTATCTAGTTATTAATCATACAATACAGAGCTTCGACAATACTTATATAACTTCGCAATTAGATAAACAAACAGTTACTTGCTTAACCCTTACTGGGAATTCACAGCAAAGTTATTATTAGCAGCAATCTTTACTTATCAGTTATTTACTTATCAATGCATAAAGAACATAACAGAAACAACACAAAAGAACCACAACACAAGATATAACGTGGTTCACCCCCAGTGTAGGGGTTACATCCACAGAACTGTGTTTTATTCAACTCTTTACAAAAACCACAGCTCTGATCTGCGCACTCAGTTGCAGATCCTTTCAAGTCCTCAAAGCCACGCACACAGCTGCAGACCTCTGCGCACACAGCTGTAGATCTTCTTAATCACCCAAAAACCCTCTGCGCACACAGCTACAAAGGTCGTCCATGCACACAGCTGGAACTTAAGCTTTCTTACCAAACAAGCCTTAGCTTCACATCAATTCATCTTACATCAAAAGCCTAAACTGACTTGCTTACAAGAGTGCTTATTTATACAATGCACTTATTACAAAACCATGTGCTAAAACCATGGTCACCCGGAACCCTAAACCCTGGACTTAAACCATGGGTTTATTACAAAAAGAGGACTTTGACTCAACCCTCGACACCCCTAAGACTATTTTGAGTCATAAATCCACTTACAAGCTTCCAAAACTGCGGATTTACCCAACTTACAGACCATTAAGGTGTGCGTCCCAATAGGCCCCTAAGACTCACCAGTGGCCCGTCCTGGGACACTCTGCTGCTTGTCTGGTGGGAAAAACTTATTGGCGAAGGTAGTGAATTGCTTTCTGAGGCTGCACATGATGTCGTCAGCTGCTTGCTCCTTCTCTTCATAATATTTATGCTGGTTAGGGCCTTCTAACTCTATCAGCGACCCCTTCCTTCGAATTGCCTTCCTGTCATGTTCTATCGAACATTTGACCTTCCACAACTTGGGGTTCTTAACAGATGATACCCCCAGAATTGTGTGTCAATGTGCTTTTGCATAAGACAAACAACTGCCTCCATTCTGCTCAGCCAGGAGGGTACATCTCGGGATCCTCCAGAGTCTCTTCGTGAGGCCCTGTGCCTTTCTTCGCTCCACCTAGAGCGAACTTCTACCTTTCTTCATCCTACTTAGAGCGAACTTCTGCCTTTATTCATCCTGGTCGAACATTTCTGCATAGGTGGATTGCTCAGAAGGTTCTGCAGACCTCTCTCCGTGAACTCTCGTAATAACTCCTAGACTTCACGATCATTCAACATGGTCTTAACTAAAGAAACTGCGGAATACGAAATATGCAGAGCTGGGCGTCTTCTTAAGGAATCCTGCGATCAGATCTGTCATAATTGTGCATCATAGATAGAAAATCGGACCGAAAGGTGGTAGATCTCGTCTACCCGCTGTTAGATTGCCTAAAATCTCATTATTACGGATAATCAATGTAGTGCATGTGTTGGTGCTGCCAAGTCTAATCTTCTCCAATGGTCATATTTTAGGCTGCGACACACCTTTCTTCTTCGACATAACCACTAAATTCAGCTTCACCTCAATGAGTACCTTCGACACAATATTGACCTTCGACACATCTGACCCGAGCGGCAACCAAACTGCAACCTTTGAACCTTGACGGTCTGCACACTTCATATCTTTGAGAACAACTTCATTATAGTCTAGTACCCAATTCCAACTGTTCTTGGTACTTAGACTGTCCTTCTTGCTGTTACTTCTGATCAGGGGGTCCCGGCTTGTCTCTGTACTTCTTTAATCTACTTCCATTCACCATGGAAGGTAAAATTTCTCCATTCAATTTAGCTAGCTGGACCGCGCCACCATTAGTAACTCTCTACACTATGTATGGTCCTTTCCAATGTGTTTTGAACTTACCCGGGAATTTCATGAATTTACTGTCATATAAGAGCACAAGATCACCATTCTGGAACTGCTTCTTCTTAATGTGTCTATCATGCCATGCTTTTTCTCTGGCTTTCTGTACTTGCTGCTGGAACCCTGCAATGAATCTGTCTTCTTCAAGTTCTAGTATCTTTGCCAGCCTTTCTTTTATTATAGCTGAGTCATCCATCTCTGTGAAAGCAGATATTCTTAGGCTAAGAACAATGTACTCCATGGGCATGACTGCTTCTTGTCCATAGACCAACCTAAAAGGTGTATGGCCTGTCAACTTCTTACAGGTGGTTCTATAAGCCCATAGTACTGCTGGAATCCTAAGATCCCAATCATTTCTGTTAGCATTACAAACCTTTGTCAGAGCATGTTTAAGGATTTTGTTAAAGGCTTCGACAGTTCCATTTGCTTGAGGATGATAGGCAGTACTCTTCTGATGGTATACTTGAAATTCCTCCGTCAATACTTCAATAGTCCTATTCAGGAAATGTGATCCTTGATCACTCATAAGAATTCTAAGACACCCAAATCTTGACAAGATGTTATTGAAGATGAACTTCGCAGCTATAGCAGCACTACAGTTCTTGACTGGTTGAGCCTCGGCCCAACGAGTAAGGTAGTCAGTTGCAGTAATAATGTACCTTGCTCCAGATTTCTTCGCAGGGGGATTGATAGGTCCAACAAAATCAATAGCCCACTTATCAAAGGCTTGTAAAGTTACCTGTGGAACTAGAGGCATCTCATCCCTCTTGGATGGTTTGCCGGTCCTCTGACAGATGTTGCAGCTGTGGCAATATTCTCTTGCATCCTTATGAATTGTGGGCCACCACAATCCGGCTGTCAAAATCTTCTGTGCTGTAGTTTTTCCTGCATAATGACCTCCTGCTGCTCCCGAATGTGCCTCAGCCAAAATCAATGGCTTTTCATGCTCTAGGACACATCTGCGCAATATTTCATCTGGTCCCATCTTATACAGCTGTCCTGCTATTAATGTAAAGTCAGCTACTCTAACCACGAGCTGCTTCTTCTGCTGTGTTGTCATCTCGATGGGTGCAAACCATGTAGACAAATACAGAACAATATCGTGAAAATAGTCATCAACCATCTGGATGGTGAACAGCTGAGCATCAGGAAGACCTTCATCCAAACTAGTAGGCTCTTCTCCTGACTCGAGCCTTGACAAGTGGTAAGGGCCTAGGTTAAGCCTTCCAGGCTTAACTATGATCTCAAAGTCATATTTCTGAAACAGAATCAACCATTTGCATATCCTTCCACCTAGCACAGGCTTGTTAACCAAATAATTTAAAGCAGAATGGTCAGTGAACATCTTAAAATGAGACCCTAACAGATAATGTTGAAACTTCTGCAATGCATAAGCCATAGCTAGACCTTCCCATTCTGTCGTAGTATAATTTTTCTCTACTGTGGACAACTTTCTACTTGCAAAAGAAATAGGTTGATCAATATTACCTTCCATTGACTGAGCCAATATGATACCCAGAGCAATGGAGGATGCATCGACATGCACATGAAACTCCTTATTCCAGTTAGGAAATACTAAGATAGGAGCAGTTACCATCTTTTCCTTTAAAATATCCAAGCTGGCTTGACACTCAGGTGTCCATTCAAACTTAATATCCTTCTTCAACTGCTTTTCCATAAGGGTTGTGATCTGAGCATATCCTTTGATGAACTTCCTGTAATATCCAGTATGACCAAGTGTAGTGCGAAGTTGCTTAACAGACTTCGGAGGTGGCAAGTTCACAATAATAGCTATCTTCGCAGGATCCATCATCAATCCCTACTTACATACAATGTGACCTAACAGAACTCCAAAAGGTGCACAAAAGATACACTTTTTCAAGTTCAAGGAAATCTGATGCTTTCTACACTTGTCCAGCATAAGTCTTAAACTAGCTATATGGTCTTTTAGTAACCCAAAAATAGTCCAATCATCAAAATAAACTTCTAAGAATTTATGTATAAATTCCTTAAAGGCGGAGATGACTACTCCAGAAAACATAGCAGGTGCATTCTTCAATCCAAAGGGCATAACTGTATACTGAAAGGATCCCATTTCTGTAGCGAAGGTTGTCTTATGTCGATCTTCTGGAGCAATTCTGATCTGATGGTATCCTAAAAATCCATCAGTAAAAGAGTACACTTCTTGACCTCCCACATTGTCTAAAACTTCATCTATAAATGGAGTAGGGAAAGGATCATGCAAGCAAGCATCATTCAACTTCCTCAGATCAACACAGATTCTGATTTCTCCCTTGGTCTTCTTTTCTTGCACCACCATAGGACTGACCCATTCGGATTCTTCCACATGATCAATGATTCCTGTAGCAAGCATCTTATCTAGCTCCATCCTAACTTTTTCTTTATACTTAGGGTTCAGCCTATAAGGGCGCTGTTTCACCGGCTTCGCATCAGGTTTCAAAGGGATCTTTATCACTCCTATATCACCAAGGATACCTTTCATCTCTGAGAACTTCGTCAGAAATAGGTCCTGATATTCATGGAGAAGTTGGGTCACTTTGCTTACCATTTCTTCATCCCAATAATCTCCAGTGGTAGCATACTTAGGATTTTCTTCTGATCCAATGTTTACGGTCCGTGTCTTCAGGGGCTTCGACTATTGGTCCGTGTACTTCGTAGTGTCCTTCTGACTCAGGAATGTCAATGTTGCGCGGATCATCATCCTCGTCAATTGCGAGGTTATAACATTCTACTGCATTAGCTTCTTGTGCCTTCCAATCCGGTTGGTATTCTGCTATCTCTTGATCATCAAACACCTTAGTATGGATCAACTTAATAGCGGCATCTAAAGCAAGGAAAACCTCATTAATAGAAAATGTCAATACAAAACTATCAACAAGAGTATCCCAACTTACAGTACCATGGCGAAGCTCGACTTCTGCATACCAATTCTTTGCTATAGGTTCCAGGGTGTGCACAAACCTATGTACCCACTTTACACGAGGTACATGCTTCCAGGCTTCGTAGCATTGCTCCAAATGCTTCTGAGGGTTAGTCTTACCATTAAACCTACGTCGCACCTCCTGTGGTCAATCCATGAATCTCAGGCGAAGGGACTGTTGACAAACTTCCCAACTATGAATGTTCTTCTTGTGACCATTCCACCATCTGGCCGCTGTGGCTCTGAATGCTGAATCTAAAGTCTCCATTTTCTGTGAATCGGGTACTTGCTCTAAGAATTGCACAATAAACTCTTCTGGGTCTGTCGAACCATCAAAAACAGGTAAGGCTCTTGTCTATGAGCTAAGCCATCTGAGAGACTTGGTAATTCTTGCACATCGATGGCCATGAAGCTCATACAGTCTATTCTGCCAATTCTCTAGACCATTGTCTGAATTCATCATGCAGGAGCTGTCACACTACCACTCCATGATACCTTCGACAGTAGGATCAACATAATCTTCTTCCTTCGCTGTGATATTGTAGATATGGTCCAACACATCCTGATCTTCATCTCTGAGTGGTTCTGTGTACCTTTCTCCTTGATACGGGTCCAGTGGTACTATGACTCTCAAACCTTTCCCTTCGAAAGTCATCTGTCTCTTCTTAAGGTTAATGACTGCAGCATTTGCCATTTCCCATTCAATTCCTAATAAGGATGGATAGGGATTTTTGTCATCAATTATCTCAATAACTTCAAATTATGCGAAGGTACTGACTCCATTAATATCTACTGGGACACTAGGAAATATTCCTAGGGGCACAATATTCTACTGATTGGCTAATCTCAACTGTATAGGGGACCAATCAAGGGTAGGTTTTTCCATTTGTTCCCAGGTCTGCTTAGTTAAGACATTTACTTATGATCCTAGGTCCAAGATGACATCATTCATTTCATACTCTCCTATCTGAGCATTCAGTCTCATTTCCCTGCCAGTTCTTCTGACTCTATTAACAGTTTTTTCCTTACCAAAACTTCTCTGAGGTTCGCAAGAAGTAATAACTTTCTACAACTCATTTAAAGCATTATGATTCCTTAAGAGCTTCATACAACTCTGTAAAAAGGAGGATAGTGTACTTACTTTATCCGTCGATGCTTCTTACGGATGCGATTGCTGCTGAGGTTGTTGTACAGGTGCGACTGATGTGCTTGGGTCAGCAAAGTCTCTCTTGGCTTCCATAAATGTCTCTTTTTCTCTTTCGACATCAAATGCTAGGATTTTCGCTGGGGCCTTACGAACCCAAGCCTTGTCAGGTCGTTTCTCCTTGTTCTGCACTTTCGTCATGGCTCCACTCCTAGTAACAACATTAATGGCTGGGACAGGTCGTTGCTTCACAAAAATCAGCTGAATATTCTGAATAGGGGCACTATTTCATTCCTGAATCTTGGCGATCAGCTACAGGCACTGCTCAATCACATGGTCAACAGCTCTGCAATATCGACATGTTGTAGTTGGGTTCCGACAATCTCTAGCTAGATGCCCTGCCTGGTTATATTTATAGCACACAACCTAGCCTCATCCTCTACCAGCCATACCACCATGACCACGACCTCCAAAGGTTCCATGACCCGATGCACTCCCGCGGTAACCATATCCATCATTTCCTTGTCCATCATTTTGTACCCGGTAAGTGTCATAGGTGCGCTCTCTCATGAGGTCAAGACTGCGACACTCATCTTCATTATGTCCCACTGACTTACAGAATTTGGAATAGGGGTTCTTGGGGACTTGCACATACCTTTGCAGTAGATAGCAGTCTTCAAGTCGATGCTAGCCAGTTGTCTTACAAATCTCACAATATAGCACACTAGGGTTGAATGGGTTTGGCGCACCAGAATTCAGGTAATTTCTTACCGCAAGACACTGTTCCTTGTCGTGACCCTCTGTCCGACATCGTGTACACCAAACCTCTTCGCGACTGGATTTCCCTTTCTTCATATCGCGAAGCTCCATAGCCATCACTGCTAACTGCACTTGTATTTGGGCTATACTAGAATTGTCTTCGACAGGAGCGGTTTCAAGCTTCATCGCAATTTCTAGAGCCTCTTGCTGGTTAGCAACCTTCTGTTGCATGAGTGGAGTCCTGATATGCGATAGAAAAGCTGCAATGAACCATTCCTTATGCTGCGCTGGTCCAATAGTGAAACTGACTTGATCTAGCAGAACTTTGAACCTCTGATCAAAGTCCCACACTGATTCTCCTCACCTCTGCTGAATTTCCTTTAGTTCAGTGATACACTGCGACTCTGATTTCGGCTTCTTAAATTCCTTTATCATTGCAGCTTTTATATCAGCCAAGACATGGTTCTGAGTACTGGAATACTTCATGAACCAGGTTAAAGCGCGGTCTCTAAAAGAAGTAACCAGCTGCGCTCTTCTTGTATCTTGATCCGTAATGTTCTTAGCAGTCCACACTGCTTCACATAAAAACTAGAATTGTTCTGGATCCTCTGATCTAGTTCCTTTGAAAACGGGGAGCTTAATGTCGTCATTCATATGGGCCATCGCGGATCTAGGGGGGGAGGGAGGGGGACTAGTAGTAGGCGGGGGTGAACTTATGGGGGTAGACTGACCTGCGACAGGAATACTCGGGCTAGGGTAACTCTCAAACTAGGATGGGTTTTTAGGGATAATAGGTCTTTGCTGTGGGGTTACTGGAGGGTTTCCAATAGAAGGGGTTTCTTCGAGCTCTGAGGCTGCTGGACTTACAGGATTAGACTCAGTATTCTGACCTAGGGTATAGGACTCAAAATTTCTCTTGTACCTTTTGCCACTTCGCAGCAAACCGCTTTGCTCGTCAAAGGTACTTTCACTTGCAAACATAGGTTAGTAATACTAAATCTAACAGTTTGACTCAATAAGCAATATACCTTTTTTAGCCAATAGCATTTTAATTCTCAAACTAAATAAATTCAAATACTTACCCCTTGGTCCTTTAAAAAATTGTCGTTCGGCTTCGCTGAAGGACGTACTTGTGTCGATGGCAAACTCCGTCACAAATGCTTAAAGGGTTCGCGTCGTCCAGAAATCAACAGCGCGGTATATCTCATTGTTCACCCTTTTCAATATATTAATTCTTGCGGGGGTCAAATCGAGAAACCGACCTTCTTGGAAGTTCGTCCTTCTCTCTGTCAACCTGGATAACCACTGGTGCAACTCTATGTGGATACTACCAAAGAAATTTTCATACACATCAGAAAAAACATACCTTTGTAAAAATTCGTCCGAACTACGACGCAGATCTTTGTTCTCGTGCTCAACAAATTTTAGATAGGTCTCTTCAATCCAGTCACCGATTTCTTTCACTGAGGATCTCCAGAACATAGCCCTCGAGGTACGATGTAAACCCCTCTTGGGCAGATACTGAGTTCAACCGACAACGAAACCAATTTGTTGGGCTATAGGGCAGACCTGGGTTTTATACCATTAACTTCGTACCAACAAAAGACCCACAGTGTTGGCCCTTTCAGCAACAACCTGCGAACAGGTTGTAGTCTCACCCGAAATAGCTATGGGGTGCTGCAGAACCAAGTTTCTGCAAGCAGAAGAGGGATATTACTGTACCTTTAGCCTTTAGCTGGTTATTAATCATACAATACAAAGCTTCGACAATACTTATATAACTTCGCAATTAGATAAACAAACAGTTACTTTCTTAACCTTGTCTGGGAATTCACAACGAAGTTATTATCAGCAGTGATCTTTACTTATCAGTTATTTACTTATCAATGCATAAAGAACATAACAGAAACAACACAAACGAACCACAACACAAGATATAACGTGGTTCACCCCCAGTGTAGGGGTTACGTCCACAGAACTGTGTTTTATTCAACTCTTTACAAAAACCATAGTTTTGATTTATGCACTCAGCTGCAGATCCTTTCAAGTCCTCAAAGCCGCGCACACAGCTGCAGGCCTCTGCACACACAGCTGCAAAGGTCGTCCACGCACACAGCTGTGACTTAACCTTTCTTACCAAAAAAGCCTTAGCTTCGCATCAATTCATCTTACATCAAAAGCCTAAACTGACTTCCTTACAAGAGTGCTTATTTATACAGTGCACTTATTACAAAACCATGGGCACCCCGAACCCTAAACCCTAGACTTAAACCATGGGTTTATTACAAAAAGAGGACTTTGACTCAACCCCCAACACCCCTAAGACTATTTTGAGTCGTAACTCCGCTTACAAGCTTCCAAAACCCGCAGAGTTACCCAACTTACATACCGTTAAGGTGCACGTCCCAACAAGCACAAGCTATGAGAAAGAGCTAGTGACATTGTTCCAAGAGCTGCATCACATTTATTCATCCAATCATTCTCACTCTCAAAGGACTCTTCACCAAGTCTAATCGACACCTCATAGAGACCTTGTAGGCTTCAGAGATGCAATCATCTTCATCTTCCATTATGAATAGTTTGTGAATGTGAGAAGAGGAACTGATGACTCCACTTGAAGTTGTACCTGAAAAAACACAAAAAATTCACCATAAGGTCGGATAGCCTGCACATTTCAGGTTTTCATCACACCTAACATAGTTTATCAAGCAAACTTGATCAACAATTCCTTAACTTGGGGTATTAAGTGGTAAACCTTCTTCTTCTCGTGCAGTGCTGGAAGGAGCAATTTTGCTCAAAAAAATGATCCAGTAGGAGATCTGAGGAGGAGAAGTGCCTTGTCCTCCGAGGCTCTGATACCATATTAAATTGAACACATAGATCTCTGGACAAACAAACAACTCACAAGATAGATCAAACAATTTACTCAGTAATTGAAGAATGAAACAATGCAAAAATGACTTGCAACTACGAATGCTTTCATTAATAAAAAAGTATTTAGATGATTAATTACAATGTAATACAATGGCTAAATAGCCACATGCATTTTGAATCCACATGATGAAATTTGAATTGATTAGACTCTACTTGACTGTAGGTAACTAAGACTTTGTCTAAATCATTATCGGAGGACTCAATAGTTAATTGACCTTGTCTAAATCATTATCGGAGTTCATCGGAGTTCTAAAACACAACTCAAGTGTGTAATTCAGTGTTAACTAAGGCTAACTAACTGTGGTAGGTGAGAAATGTGCCTCTCCTGCATGCAAGCATGCAAACCTAGCACTAACTAAATTTAGAGGACTAGAACTGAATGTAACTAACTCCTAACTTAGCTTGACTAGTCACTAACTGAACTCAACTGCCGAAGGTTGGTGTCGACACTCCCAGTGGCTCGTAAATTATAGGGATTGATCTAGGAGGCTCCTAAACTGATGCATGCAAGTGCAATCAGTGGTAGTAGGCCTCAATTAGTGTTCCCCACACTTTAGTAACTGAACATGTGCCCTAATTAGGCCAAATGGACCCAATGGTGCTAGTGACTAAAAAAATACTGGAAGGACTCCCGATTTAGACATGACTCCTGATTTAGACATATGAACAAATTGGACAAGGGAGGATTAATAATCCTAACAGAAATATGTTCATGCTAAAAAATCTTATGGTCATATATGCATTTTATTTGTTGTCATTCCATCAAATGAATATGTTACATTGCAATTTTTTTTGTTCATACCCTCTTTGATTTCACAGGAAAATATAACTGTGATGTTATGGAGACTATGCTAACTGAAGATTCTATTTCACTCTTGCACATGATGATGTCAACCTTTTCCCGCTGGTACAGGTGTCCTCATTAAACCAAGTGAACTCACTCAACTCATCATCTATTCAGTTCCAAATATGTATCTCGGACGGGCTTCATAGGCACGAGCTATTACTTCCAACTATATATAGTAGTCTTGTAGAAACTGGAGAACTTAAAGAAGGATCTATAATCAAAGTTACCAAATGTACATGCAACATTGTATATAGTGTAACGTATGTTTAATTTCCTTGTTCTCTTTCTCAACTTAGTCAATTTCACACTATTCATGTCACGTCCCCATGCCTCCGACCGGCGTAGAGGACGCGACTACTAGCTTTATCAGGCCGGGCTAAGCGCCAATGAACATGTACAGGCTTAAAATTTGCATAAACAGAATGCTGAAAGAGAATTTGAACTAGAATGTGCACACAGGAATGTTTATCATACACAGATACATTTTATTCATACTACACAGCTACAATTATATATCTTGCACAGCGGAAACATCATGCATTCAAACAAGCATTCTTCAACATGTTCAATTCGATTTTTATTGACAGTAAATATTGAATTGCAGAGGTAAAATGCACAAGATCACTTATCTTATAATGAACTTCTTCTGCAACCAGCTATGTCACTGCAACGTTCCACCCAACCATAGGCCAGCGTGCTCATCAGTCTCTCGGCAACGCTGCCACCCCCGAGCTGGGCATGATTCTCCAAGGAATAAGGGAACTAGCAGGATGACACATAGCCAAAGATAACCAAAACATAGCCAAGCCAACTTAGTTGGGTTTATCAGGCCATTAAGGAGCTGGAGAAGGCAAATTTCTAAGCTGGTGAGCTCATTACAGAGCTAAGAACACCTACACCAGAACTAGCCTGACCTCTAAAACACCCAAACACACCCAACACAAGGAATCAGTCCCTTCTCTGCTACATAGTCCCTCAGGCCCTGCATTCCCTTCCAGTGCTATTCAGGGGTGATGGAGAAGAAGGCCAGCCCTCTAGCTCTGTCTGTGTGGTTTCCAGCCACCAGGTTTATCAAGCAAATCTAAGCCAACATCCCTGCCCCTCCCATAGTCCGAAGACCAACAATTGCACTCAGGAAATCAATTTATCTATCACAGCTTAAACAGGAGAAACAAATTACACAGCCCCAAACGTAACAGCAAAAACGGCTCACAACATAGGGGAAAATGCACAGTCCTGAAGCTTATCAGTGAGCACAACTCACAGCAGGGAAAAACGTCCCAAATAGCCTGTGCGTGAGACCAATAGTCGGTGAGACAGCCAAAAACGTGAATGGCCCTTCACAGCCATGGTAAAAACACATGAAACTACAAAAACGTGAATGGAAAAATGCACCAGCAGCTCCCAAAATGTGAGGAAGACAACCCAATCCCTGGCACTACAAAAACAACCTCCAATCCATGGGAAAAATGAAGCCAACGACCAAAAACGTGGAATGAAAAACACAGGAAAAACTCCAGCTGCTCCCAAAATCCCCAACGTGAAGGAGAATGGTGAGTAAAAATGGAAAACATGGATGCAAGGCAGAATGGCATACGTTTTTGGGCATTTTCCTTGCCAAGGAAGTCAGAACACGTTTTTCAAAAATGGGTCTCTGCCCAATTCGAATTTTTTTGCCCATACTCTTCCCATTCCATGCAATAACTAACTCAACCACATTCTGGCAGAAATAAATGATTGGGGAAAAAGACAAGAAAGGTAGTTGACAGTTTGATGGGTTTTCTCATAGACATTTGGCTTTTCCCCATTGGCCCATAGGTTAAATATCTCACCCCCCCCTTATCCTTAGGAAATCATGCCCCATTCGATTTAGTTGCCACGACCGTAGCTGGTTGTGTCCATTAATTAATTATGATGCATATTTACATGATGGCCAACATAATATATGTCGCATGCCCCGATATACCATCGGTGACAAATTTAAATCCAAAACATAGCATTACCGATCAATGGTGGGCCTTGGCCCTTAACTCCACACCATGATCATTTACAATTTATACATCATATACATCTAATGCAACGGGGTCAAAACCGGGGCATTACATTCCCCTCCCCCTTCAATAGCACTATCCTCAGTGCTTACAAAATTGAACAAAATGCTACACTAGCATCGCCTCAGTGTTCCGCAGAATTGAACAAAAATGGATGTGCTAATCGCATGGCATCCTCTAGCTCCCATGTAGCCTCTTCAGGTCCGAAGTGCTCCCATTGCACCTTTACCTGCCCTATGGCTCGATTCCGGAGCATTGTGACCTTCCTGTCGAGGATGCGCATTGGCTTGATTCGGAACTCTCCCTCGGGTTCCACCTGAATCACATCCCAATTTATCACATGTTTAGGATCATGTACATATCTTTTAAGCAAAGAAACATGAAAAACATTATGAGCGCTAGTGCTAGCAGGCAATGCAAGTCTATATGCAACTGGCCCTATTCTTTCAAGCACTTCGAACAGCCCACAATATCTCGGTGACAACTTGGCACAACATCTAAGCTTCAAGGAACTCTTCCTTGCCCTCACTCTGAGGTAAACATGATCTCCAACACTGAACTCCTTGTTCACCCTATGCTTATCTGCATAGATTTTCTGTATGTCCTGTGCTGCTTTCAGCTTCTTCCTAATCTTTACAACCTCTTGCTCCATTTCCCTGAGCAATTCCGGTCCAAGCACAATCCTGTTCACTGGATTATCCCAAGTCACTGGTGTCCTACACCTTCTTCCATACAAAGCTTCATATGGACTCATCCCCAAGGATGCCTGATGTCCATTGTTATAAGCAAACTCTACCAAGTGCAAGTAATCTTCCCACTTGGTTGGTTTGTCCATCACATACATACGAAGCATATCTTCAAGCACCTGATTAACTCTCTCGGTCTGCCCATCTGTCTGAGGATGGTATGCAGTGCTGAAGTTTAGCTTTGTACCCAAATCTGCAAACAACCCCTTCCAAAAGTTGGAAGTGAACTTGACATCTCGGTCAGAGACTATTGCCTTCGGCAATCCATGCAATTTGAATATCTCCTTCATGAAGATCTTTGCAATGCCACCAGCCTCATACGTAGACTTAACTGGTATAAAATGTACTGCCTTCGTCAACTTGTCTACCACAACCATGATGGAATCATGTTGTCTCCAAGTCATCGGCAATCCTGTAATAAAATCCATGGAAATAACTTCCCATTTCCATTCCGGAACTGGTAAAGGCTGCAACAAACCTGCTGGATGTTGATGCTCAACCTTCACCTGCTGACATTTCATACACCTTGAGATGTACTCAGCCATGTCCTTTTTCATACCTGGCCAAAAGTACTGCTTTCTGGCCGTAGCAATCGTCTTCTGATATCCTGGGTGACCAGAATACGGAGCTTGATGGATTTCATCCATGACAATTCTCCTCAAATCTGCTACATCCAGAATATAAATTCTACCTTTAAAAGTGAGAAGTCCATCTTCTTCCAATTTATATCCCTCATACCTATTTTCGAGACCTTGCTGCTGCAACTTGTCTTTTACTTGCTCATACAATTCATCTCCAGCAACATGACTAACAATCTGCTGCCTCAAATCTGATTGGCAAATACTAAGAGATGCCACATGCATTTCCTGCATTTTCCTGCTGAGCGCATCAGCTACCTTATTCTCCTTTCCTTTTATGTGCTTGATCTCAAAATCAAACTCACATAAAAATTCTAGCCATCTTGCTTGCCTAGCATTCAGAGTAGGCTGATCAAACAAATACTTCAAACCACAATGGTCTGTTATGAGCTCAAATCTCCTGCCCATCAAGTAATGTCTCCACATCTTGAGAGCATGTACTATGGCTGCAAGCTCTAGATCATGAGTGGCATAGTTCTTCTCATGCTCCTTCAATTTTCTTGACTCATAACATATCACATGGTTGTCCTGCATAAGGACTCCTCCAAGCCCTTGTCCACATGCATCGGTACACACCACAAAATCTTTCTCTGGATCTGCAACCTTCAATACTGGTGCACTAGTGAGAAGATTCTTCAACTACTGGAAGCTTTCTTCACACCTCGATGTCCATTCGAACTTCATCCCCTTCTTTTGCAAAGAAGTGATAGCATGTGCAACTTTAGAGAATCCCTCAATGAATCTCCTGTAGTATCCTGCAAGTCCCATGAAAGATCTTACATCTGTCACATTTCTTGGAGTAGGCCAATTCATAATGGCTTCAATCTTTTTAGGGTCCACAGATATACCCTCCTCTGAGATAATGTGACCCAAATACTAAATTCTATCTCTATAGAAGTCACACTTGCTCAGTTTTGCATACAACTGATGCTCCCTGAGCAATTGCAATGTCAATCGCAAATGCTCTTCATGTTCTTCCTCATTCTTAGAATAAACAAGAATGTCATCAAGGAAAACAAGAACAAACTTATCAAGATACCTGCTGAAGACACTGTTCATAAGGCACATAAATGTAGCTGGCGCATTTGTGAGACCAAATGGTACCACTACAAACTCATAATGCCCATACCTTGTCCTGAAGGCTATCTTATGAATGTCTTCATCCTTGATTCTCACCTGATGGTAACCAGACCTCAAGTCAATCTTGGAAAATACCTTTGCTCCTCTCATTTGATCAAAGAGGTCATCAATCCTAGGAAAAGGATATTTATTCTTCACAGTAACCTTGTTCAACTTTCTGTAATCAATACATAACCTGAGCGTACCATCTTTCTTCTTTACAAACAGAACTGGTGCTCCGCAAGGAGATACACTCGGTCGGATATACTTCTTGTCCAACAACTCTTGCAGTTGCATCTTCAGCTCTAGCATCTCTGGTATACTCATCCTGTAGGGTGCCTTGGACACTAGTGCCGCTCCTGGCACAAGTTCAATAGTGAAATCAATGTCCCTCTTTGGAGGAAGCCCTGGAATCTCATCAGGAAACACATCCCCGAATTCCTGTAACACCTGATAGTCCTTCAACCTAGGAGTTTCATCTCTCGTTTCCTCCAAAATCTGAGCTGCATACAACTGGCAACCCTTCCTACAGAACTTCTTTAACTGCATTGCTGAAACCTGTCATACTGAAATCACCTTTGGAATACCCTTCACAACTACGGGGTTCCCTTATTCATTCATGCATTCAAAAGTCTTATTGTAGCAATTAAGCTTCACCCTGTGAGCTTCTAACCAATCCATTCCAATGAGAACATCATAGGAACCAAGCGGTAGAACATTCAGATCTACACAAGTGGCTAATCCATTCATGACCAATGGACATTTCTCTACCACTTCACTGACCTTTCTCTTAGTTCCAGTGGCTAGCTGAACTAGCCAAGACTTCCTATGCATTACTTTCTTAAAGGAACAAATCTCCACTACTCTAGGAGTAATGTAACTGTGGGTATAACCAGGGTCAATCAAAATAGAAATAGATTGCTCAGCAATCTTACCTGCTACTTCAACCACAGCTGACTGGTGATCTGCTTGGCGGTCCTCCAGTGTTGCATAGATCCTAGGAACTGCCCTTGCTACTTGACCCACTGTTTCTGCTTCTTGAACGTTATAAGCTGGCCTTGCACTCTCATTCTCGAGCGGACAATTCCTGTGCATGTGGGGTCCTCCACATTTCCAACATTGAAGTGGCCCTCTAATCTGTTGTGGATCTTTAGGCTTTTCTCTGTCACTCCAACTGGCTTACTCGCAGCTTGGGATGGCTGCTTCTGCTGATTCTTGAAGTTAGAAGGTTTGAAACCTTTCTTTATTTGGTCAAACTTTTCATTCTTCTTATCCTTCCATGTCTTTTGGTAATCCGGTTTACCCTTGCTTTGCTCATAGCAATACTTAGCTTTCCTTATTGCTTCTTCAAGAGTTCTAGGTTCATAAAACTCGATTCTATCTTTGTAGGACTGAGGTAATCCACTCAGAAAGCGCCGGACCTTCACCTTTTCATCCCTAATGTACCGGACATACCTCAATAGCTCCAAAAACTTATTTGCATACTCTTCCATGGTCTGCTGTCCCAATCTCAGCTCATGGAACTCCTTAATCTTGTCATCATAATACCTGTCAGATAGGTATTTCTGCTTGAAATACTTCTTGAACTATTTCCACTTCAGTCTCCTTTCACTGATCCTCTTTACTTGCTTGAAGTGTTCCCACCAAATGGATGCTCTTCCATTCAGATTGAATATGGCAACTCTTGCCTTCATATTTCCTAAATAATCATGCACTTGAAAGTACTTTTTAATACCAAGAAGCCAAGCTTCAGCCTCTTGTCCAGTCTTTACCTCACCATCAAACGTAGGAGGTTTTTCCTTTTTAAACTCATCACGAGAGCGATCCCTATGGTGTCTCTTTCTTTTTCTTTTATGAGAAGAGAAGCTTGAATCCCCGCTGGATTCTTCTGAATCAGGTGATCCACTAGAAGTCCTTCTCCTTCTCCTAGTACTGCTCTTACTGCCTTCTGGTCTTGCTGTACCTTGTCCAGAGTCTATCTTCTTATGCAAGTCCGTCAAAGTCTGCAACATTGCAGCATTCAGCTGATGCTGCTCTTCCTGGGATTTAATTAGGCTTCTCATAGTGGCTGCAACATCAGATGGTGTCTCTTGGAATCTCCCTCCATTAGACTCAATGTCATCATTCCTATTACGAACATTTTCTCCCATGGCATCTCGGGCATGCTCATCAGAATCCTGAGCATCATACCCGTCATGGGTTCTCATACTGAACCACCACTTACTTCCCAAACTGCACTTACTTGGAATACTGCCCTGGAAGGTGACTATGACTCTGCAGACGTGTTAATAACAACACAATTGTTAGATGCATAACATTGCTATAAATCATAATCACTTACCTTCTCTTGGAATAATCATAAAATTACAAATGCCCAAACACACAAAATGTTCTTCATCCAAGAACGTCTATCTGAGGGGGACGATGGGGGTCAAGGGGGCTTGCCCCCTTATGGCTGGCGGGTCGAGGGCAGCGCCCTCGTTTTTTTTTTTTTTTTGTAAAACATTAGTTTTTGCGCAATCTGGCGCATAAGATCGCTGCCTCATTTCTCATTTTTAGCCCTGAAAATTCCCCTAAAAAACAGTCAAAAGTCCCATTGGAAAACAGCTAAAATCTGCTAGAAAAATCTCATGGAAAACTCAAATTTTCCCTATGAAAATCGGGTGTCGGCTGTCTCTCTGATCGGCTGTCGAAAGCCTTTCGCGTCGGGTGGTTTAGCCATTTAGGCATCCGCAACGGCGGCTCTCGGAAGCTCCAATACTTTCGCAATGGAGGCTCCTCTTCCATTCTCTTCTTCCGCCGAATTGGCTCCTCTTCCGATTCTCTCTTCCGTCGAATCGGCTCCTCTTCCGATTCTCTCTTCCGTCGAATCGGATCCTCTTCCGATTTGGCGCTTACATCGGACGTCAGCTGACTTTTGGATCGGAAGTCTTAATGATTTGGTCTTCCACAACGGCGGACAGAAAACTTCACCAATTCGCCCGCAACGGCGAACGCCCACTTCGCCAGCTCTTCCAATTTGGTGCTTGCAACAACTTGAACGTCGAACGTCGGACCACTTTAGTAACGTCGGACCACTTTCCCTTCCGATCGTTCCGACACTTGGACAAATTTTCACGGCTTTCCCCAAACGGTTCCGGCGTCGGCGGTCGGATGACTCTCACGTCAGACGCAGAATCGCTTCGCCGTCCGCAACGGTGGATGGGAAGATCGTGAAACCTTCCGCAACGACGGAGGTTAACTTCGTGAACCCTTCCGAAACGGTCGGACGGGAACTTCTCCAGTTCTTCCGACTGCTCAACATTTCAACAAAATTTTAAATTTTCACAGTCTTCCACTGGTTCGGCTGGGCAGAATGAGATACCCCTCTGTCAGTTGTTCCTCCTCGGCCCATAGAGGCCCATTGCTGCAACTCAAAGCTCTGATACCATGCTGTCACGTCCCCATGCCTCCGACTGGCGTAGAGGACGCGACTACTAGCTTTATCAGGCCAGGCTAAGCGCCAATGAACATGTATAGGCTTAAAATTTGCATAAACAGAATGCTGAAAGAGAATTTGAACTAGAATGTGCACACAGGAATGTTTATCATACACAGATACATTTTATTCATACTACACAGCTACAATTATATATCTTTCATAGCGGAAACATCATGCATTTAAACAAGCATTCTTCAACATGTTCAATTCGATTTTTATTGACAGTAAATATTGAATTGCAGAGGTAAAATGCACAAGATCACTTATCTTATAATGAACTTCTTCCGCAACCAGCTATGTCGCTGCAACGTTCCACCCAACCATAGGCCAGCGTGCTCATCAGTCTCTTGGCAACGCTACCACCCCCGAGATGGGCATGATTCTCCAAGGAATAAGGGAACTAGCAGGATGACACATAGCCAAAGATAACCAAAACACAGCCAAGGCAACTTAGTTGGGTTTATCAGGCCATTAAGGAGCTGGAGAAGGCAAATTGCTAAGCTGGTGAGCTCATTACAGAGCTAAGAACACCTACACCAGAACTAGCCTGACCTCTAAAACACCCAAACACACCCAACACAAGGAATCAGTCCCTTCTCTGCTACACAGTCCCTCAGGCCCTACATTCCCTTCCAGTGCTATTCAGGGGTGATGGAGAAGAATGCCAGCCCTCTAGCTCTGTCTGTGTGGTTTCCAGCCACCAGGTTTATCAAGCAAATCTAAGCCAACATCCCTGACCCTCCCATAGTCCAAAGACCAACAATTGCACTCAGGCAATCAATTTAGCTATCACAGCTTAAACATGAGAAACAAATTACACAGCCCCAAACGCAACAGTAAAAACGGCTCACAACATGGGGGAAAACGCATAGTCCTGAAGCTTATCAGTGAGCACAACTCACAGCAGGGAAAAACGTCCCAAATAGCCTGTGCGTGAGACCAATAGTCGGTGAGACAGCCAAAAACGTGAATGGCCCTTCACAGCCATGGTAAAAACACATGAAACTACAAAAACGTGAATGGAAAAATGCACCAGCAGCTCCCAAAATGTGAGGAAGACAACCCAATCCCTGGCACTACAAAAATGACCTCCAATCCATGGGAAAAATGAAACCAACCACCAAAAACGTGGAATGAAAAACACAGGAAAAACTCCAGTTGCTCTCAAAAGCCGCAACGTGAAGGAGAATGGTGAGTAAAAATGGAAAACATGGATGCAGGGCAGAATGGCATACGTTTTTGGGCATTTTCCTGCCAAGGAAGTCAGAACACGTTTTTCAAAAATGGGTCTCTGCCCAATTCGATTTTTTTTGCCCATACTCTTCCCATTCCATGCAATAACTAACTCAACCACATTCTGGCAGAAATAAATGATTGGGGAAAAAGACAAGAAAGGTAGTTGACAGTTTGATGGGTTTTCTCATAGACATTTGGCTTTTCCCCATTGGCCCATAGGTTAAATATCTCACCCCTCCCTTATCCTTAGGAAATCATGCCCCATTCGATTTAGTTGCCGCGACTGTAGCTGGTTGTGTCCATTAATTAATTATGATGCATATTTACATGATGGCCAACATAATATATGCCGCATGCCCCGATATACCATCGGTGACAAATTTAAATCCAAAACATAGCATTACCGATCAATGGTGGGCCTTGGCCCTTAACTCCACACCATGATCATTTACAATTTATACATCATATACATCTAATGTAATGGGGTCAAAACCGGGGCATTACAATTCATGCATCCAAGGTTTTTCTATCCCATTGAACTCTAACATACTTCTTCTCACATGACTATCGCATTGCTTGCACTCGAAGTTGTCACAATGGATGCATCAATTATTGGAGATCCTACACCTTACCACTTACCTGTCTCTTCTCCCTCGCAGATTTGTTCCTCTGCTCCAGTGAATCCTAGCTCAGTAGATGAAAACCATGCCTTAGCTGCATCAAGTATTCCAATCACATCACTCTCCTCTTCTAGAAAAGTTTGGAACATTCAAGGCCGAGTTATTTCCAAGACAAAGCTACATGAATATGGAAACCAACGAGGGTTTGGAAAAATATTTGGATTTGACATTGTTAATACTTAACATGATGAAATACATATATCTACATTCAATGAATTAGAACTCTCTTTGTAAGACCAAATACAAATAGGAATAGTGTACATAATATCAAATTGCACAGTGAAAGAATCCAATCCAATTTTCAACCATTTGAAAAGCCATAATGATATTTTCCTAGGCTCCTCCTCAACGATCCAACCATGCTTAAATGAATACCCCTTACTACCTTTTAATTGCTTAAAATTTAAAACTATTCAAGAGATACAAACTATACCCGTCAATTCCATGGTGGGCCTTGTAGTGCTTGTCGTTTTAGTTTCTCCTACATCCAAAATATGAAAACGAGATGGTGTTGAGACTATTAGGTGCACTATTGGACTGCATGACATGTCAGACTATAGTATTGACATAATACTTTGGGGAGAACATAGTCAATGATTGAAGGAGCTGAGCTTGCCAACCTACGTGCTTTACCTATGCCTCCAGCTATAGCAATAAAAGGCGGTCGTATTAAAAATTTCAATGGAAACACTATTGGAACTATTTCCAACACTGCTATTTTTATAAACCCAAAAATTGAAGACACTTCAATTCTCCAAAAATGGTTTCATGACAATGGATTTCATTCAGCATCACTATCTTTGAGCTGAAAGTTTAATGCCTCTCAATCTGGTTCTCGTAAATTCATTACCATTAATGACCTACAAACTCTTCAAGCATTTGGAAAACCTGTTTGGTACTCTCTTGTAGCAACCATCACAAATGTTAACATGGATGAGTTTGATTTCCTTGCATGACCTCCTTTTGTTGACTGAATACAATGCATGAAAAATATGGCCCACAAAGTTGGAGACATTTGGCATTGTGCTAAATGTGATGGAGAGTTTCTTGATTGTGACTACTGATATATACTAAAGGTTGACTTGGAAGATATCACTGGATACCTTCATGCTCTGATAGCTTTTGATGATTCTACAAACCAGCTCATGGGAATTTCTGCAAAATATATGTCTCTTCTCTCAACTAAAACAACATCAATTGATGAAATAGTCTAGAGGATCTGCAACAAAAAATTGCTTCTTACTCTTTAAATTAGAACAAAGACCTTATGTGGAGCTGCACACCTAAAAGTTGTAATTGTCATGGTTGAAAACACATAAACGACAATTTTAGATGGACACATAAATATATAAATTTTTTCAACTTGATACTTAACCATTCTTCATTGTTTATAATGAATTCTTTCAATTCTCAATTGTTTATAATGAATTCTTTCATTGTTCAACATAGCAAGGTATTTTTTTAACTCTCTTATAGCACCACTTTCTTGCAGTTTCATACATGTATCTTGTATGTTTTACTATTATAGTCATTTGCAGAAATAGATAAATTTTAATAGAATAAACTCTTTAAAATTTTATCAGTTACATTAAATCGATAATAGTGGGAAACCAAGGTTATGAATCAATGCACTCATTGATTGCAAAGGATTAATAGTAATATTGATCCATTTGAAATAGGAAAAATAATAATCTATTAAAGAAACTTAATCAAATAAAGAACAAGAGATATGAAATAATATCTGGATGTATTAAATCAAGTTTGCAAAAAATTACAAAAACCTCAAGTAAACAAAGGTATCTCTAGTCACTTGTCCAGATCTTTCCCCTTCCAAAAAGTTCTTAATACATCTGATGTCTACCCGTTAACTAATTATTACAAAGAATAGATATCCATCTAACTGGGATCGTAAAAACCTAAATAAAGCTAATAACCAAGAAAATCATGCCATTTGTTCCAAATATCCAACAGTTCTGCTATGTTGGGATAATTGGCTGATTCAAAACCAAGTTTAGAATCACATCTATAAGTCTCTATTTCATTCTTATCCAACTTGTGCCAAATTTGGAGGTAAATATGGATCCCGTGCTCAAGTTCAAAAGGTTGTTGGATTAACTGATCCACATCTTTGATAGGGATATGATCAAGTTCCTGGATATTCTCCTTCGCTTCATCTCGACGGCGTTCAACCTGTTCAATCATAAGTTTTGGCAAATAGGAATTCTCGATAAGATTCACTGTGGGAAAACACAATGTTTCCATGATACCATCTACAACATACCACCTTCTTCCACACATAGCCTGTGCTTTTTTAATAGTATTCTCAATCATCTCATTTAGGTTGAGCCAAGCCTGCAGTACAATTCCCACCTTTTTTAGCTAAAAGCTGCTGAGGATGGTAATGTTTTTTGGCTTGTCCTTCATATATCTTTTCCAATGTAAAATAGCATCATAAGCTTTGGAATCTTGCTCTCTCTTTTCAACCTGTACTTCAAGGACAACATACATCTTGCCAAAAGCAATTTCTATTTCATAAATATCATTCATAGTCTGGAACAATCCAGGTTATAAATCGAAATGCTCCTGACTTGTTTTAATAGCCAATTCTTTAAATTCTTGTTGTGAAAACCTAGAGAACGAAGATGAAGCTGCATTTGTAGTTGCATCTTCACATTGCTTCTCAAGTAAGGCTATCCTCTACATCAAGGTAGCATTTGCAATCTTCTCATACTTGAACTCACCCTGAAGGGAAACATTCTTCACTTGTACTTCATTGTATTTGTCTTGAGATGTCTTCATAAGATTTGCAATATAAGATTCATGCTCTTTTTTGTTTTGTTCCAGCTCTTCCTTCATTTTGCTTATCTCTTGTTTTCTTCGATCAAAATCTTTGTTTGGTGTATTCACAGCATGAAAATTTGCACCTATGAATGCTCCCAAAGTAGTAGCAGTATCTGCAAAATCTAATTGTGGATCACCAGACTGTCGAGTCCAAACTATTTGGTTAGAGAGAGATGTATTCGTATCACCTCGATATCTGCTTCTCTTTTTGCCCTTCTTAACCACTACTTTATTATAATTACTATAATCATAGTATCCAAGAGAAATTGCAATATCCTCATTAAACTCATCTCTTGACTCAGTAGTAGAAGAGGTTCAAGCCACTGTGGAAACCAAAGAGGATGTCTGAGTTACAATGGGGAAAGGAATAGGCAAATTAATGTGACTAGCAAGTGATGGAGAAGGAGAGTCTGCCACTACATATGCTTCAGAAGTTGAAGGGATAATTGGAATGGTGGCAGTTTCAGGGATTGGAACAAGAATGTTGACAGCTGGAAATGATGATGAAGACACCAAGACCTTCTCAATAGATGATGATGATGGTAAAGTAAATGAGGGTATGTGCAGAGGGATCTTGAAAATTAGGGTTTCCTTGGTAGTAAAATGCAACAAGGGAGTTTGAAATGAAGAAGGTATCATAGGATCAGATGTAGAATTTGTAGTGTGGTAAATTTGAGACAATGAGGGAGCTACGGTAGCTCCACAAGGAAAGGTAGAGAGACATTTGATGGATGAAAGGAGCAATGCTAAAGATGAGGAGCTAGGCATAGAAGTCGATTGCAGAATGCTGGAAATAGGTATGGAAATATTCTTACCATGACCATTAAACAAATATGAAAATGCTTGCAATTGGTCATCTACTTCTTCCAAAACAGGCGTAGGATAAGTTTCTTCTTCTTGAACATCGGAATCAATTAAATTGATAGTAGGAATTGTAGAGGAAGAAACCTGGGTCTTCTATCTTTTGAATGGATTTTCTTCAGGTGGATCATCAAAAGTTTGAGTAACCATAGCAGCTATATGAATATCAACAACAGGATGAACAATTGCATCTACCTGAGTATCTAAAACAAAAGCGGTCATACTTAACCTTTGTTTGACTTGCTGGGAAGTATGCATCAAAGTTTTCATTTGTTGGGCAACAGTTTCCTGTGGATGATCTTCCAAAAGACCTTTACCTTTATCCTCAGCTGAACCTATCACAACTGATGGAACTTTGGTTAGTTGAACTTCCTTTTCTTCATTGTTCTTTCTTACCTTTTCCAGCAAATCCAATTCTAATGCCCTGTAGATCTGGATCCTATCTCTGAGCTCCTTCTGATAATGTAGGATAAGAATATATTCTTCTTTAATTTTGGACCTGGACAAAACCTTAGGAATGGTATATACTCCCCTGTAGATGGAGTCATCAAGGATATCTTCATGAATAAAAACACCCTTGATATGGCTATGCTTGAAGTGAGCATCAAGGAACCATTTGGGATCATGCTATCTCTTACTAGCAAAGCCAAGTTTCAATGAAACTATGTGCTCACTTAAATCTCCAGCCTAGGTTGAGGTTGGGATGGCTAATGACCCGAGATACGAAGGGAATTTAGGCCAACCTTTTCTCTTAGGTCTAATGATTCTCTTGTAAACCCCTACGATGACAGTCTGGAAAGACACCTCCTCAAGGACTAATTTGTCAGGGACAACCTTGGGAAACATGTGGATAGCACTGCTACCCAAAATTATGAAATACTACAAAGGATTTGCCAATGTACCAATCACCCATTGTAGCAATGAGATTCTTGGTCTCATTGGAAAATGCAAGAGCCTCCTTTTTGAAGATTAGGAAATAAACACGGCCAAGGAAGTTTTCACATATGTCATAGAACCTGGGTACGTAATTGGTATCCCACAACTCTGAATTGTAGATAGGTATTGGAGGTGTCGGTAAAGTCCAACTCCATCCCAAATTGGGATAGTGGAACTCAATACAAAATACATCAATAATGAAGGCTAAAAAGAAGAAATTTGGTTTCTGCCTGAGTGGCCTTTTGATAATCCTGGATTATCATTCTAAGCTCTAGAGACAACATAGAATCCCATGGGAAATATTCTCCTTTAGTCAAGACATGATGAGCTATTGGAGCCCATTCATTTTTTAAAAAGGAGCAATTGGGGAGATCGTAAAGTCTACATAGCATGGATGCTAGTAGAGAGTATGGTTCCCTAAACCAGGAAATGGAGTAAAGGTCATCATTCCTCTGAGAGAACTTACCAGATTTGCTCATATAGGATTTTAACATTTCTTCAAAATTAAACCTATACTTAGAAGCTTTGGAAAAATCAACGTCGAGGGGCTGTCTAGCTGGTTTAAGATTATAGGATTTGAACAAAGACATCGAGATGAAAATTTGTGAGCTGTGACCCTGCACTATCATTGAAGGAGTGGTCTTTAGGGTCTGTGTGTTCAATAATCCATTTACCCGCGTCATTATAAGGAAGGATAGAAGGTCTTGCATCAATGGCATGGATTCTAGAGTCTTTAAATCTTTGATAGGCCGACCGATCTTCCTATATACCTGAGAAATCATTGTTGTCAAAAATGGAATATATCCTAGACCAATCAATTTGATAGGTTTTAGTGACTCTGCCACTGGTATTAGAGAAGATGCCAAATTTTGGGTCCTAGGTTAGCATGTCTCTTTGAAGGTTTTTGCATCGGGTAATTTGAGATATTTTTGGGAACCGAAAACACTCTGTTTAAAATAATAAACCAAAAAACAAAACCAATTCAAACAAAATTACAATAACCAATTTGAAAGATGAAAACGAATACGACACTAACCTCTAATCAGACTGGACTGTGACGATGTTTTCTGGTAAAAAAGCAAAGAAAATTCATGCAGCACAGTAATTCATAGTAGTAAAAAAGGTAAAGAAATCGTAAAATGCCGACCTATATATAGATTTTAAAGGGTCAGTTAGGACCATAGGATTAAGATAAATGAATGGTCGAGATTAAACCTCATGGGATGGGGGATCTTATTGCAAGATCTACATTTTATTAACTATCCCGCAATTTGCATTCCACAATTACGGGATGACAAAAATACCAAAGTTTTATTCAATCTCTCCTGCAATCCACATCCCACAAATTGCAGGTTGTGGGAACATGCAACAAAAATCATAAAATAAATCACGATTTATGGGATGAAAAAGTTGACAAATTATAAACTTCAAGATCACGCAATCCACATTGTGGGTTGTGGGATGCAGGATGCAGAATGTGGGATGGACATGATTCTTTGAAAAAAAATAGTTTTCTGCAATCCACCAAAGGCATTCAAAACATGCAAAAATTCAAAGAATTCAACTAAGTTAAATCATAGAAACCATGATAAATATTATGGGAACCTCCAAAACAACTTGAGGGATTCATAAATATTACCTTGCATGTAACATTGGGGTTCTCATGTCTTGGATAAAGTATGGGATCTGTTGTACCTACAACAATATACCAAATATCAAATTCCAAAATCCAAATAATATATGCCCAAGTTAGACTTTCCGCAATCCAAAAAACTAAATTAATAATCAGACTTTCTGCAATCCGAAAAAGTAAATTGATAATCAATCTTTTGTTTTCCTCTTTCCAATGCGGAAAGTGGAAAGGTAAATTCATAAATTCATTATCAATTTATTGATTTACCTTTCTGCTTTCCCTTTCTGTGGATTACGTTTTTTCAATATTCATTCTTACAGCCAATAGAGCCCGATATTACAAGAATCCAAAGAGTAACTCGTAATTTTACATAAAATTGACTAGGTTCTATTGCACTATACACTTCGTTTTGTCTGATGAGTAACACCTACTCATTAATACAAGGTACTATATAATAAGTCTGTGGAATAACTCCACCTGCGTCGAATACTATTGGAATAGCAACATACATCTGCGTAGCACCAATGATCTCGTGGAATCTTGGATCATCTACACGGACATAAAGTGATGTCGGAATGAAAAAGTAAGGGGTGAAAGGGAAAGTGGAAAGGTAAATTGATAAATTGATTTATCAATTTACATTTTCGCTTTACGCTTTCCAGTGTGGAAACATGAAAGCAGAAAGGTAAATTGATAAATTCATTTATCAATTTACCTTTTCGCTTTCCCTTTCCACTTTCCATTGTAGAAAGCAGAAAGGTAAATTGATAAATTGATTATTAATTTACCTTTTCGCTTCGGAAATCCGAATATTGTTCTAAAATTCTGTTGTTTCAATGTTGAAATGTTAGCTTTCAACAGAATTGCCAAAAAACATAGGATGCGAAATTGAATTTTCCTAATAACTTACTACGTAAGAGTTACTCTTTTTTTTCATATATACTTTCTCACACTACGCTTTTTTCTTCTATATTGCTATTTTCTCACAATTATCAAGCTAGCACTTGAAAAAAAAAATTAACTCCAATTATATTATTTTAAGCTACATTTTTACTTCCCCATATGCAATGAATTAACATTTTTTTTTATCTTCTGCTTTATATGCATATAGTTTTCAATTAATACATATAGAAAATGTGTCATTGCCAATATTCAAAGCTTCTAGGTGTTTAACAAGTTCAGAAGTTTCTTGTAGGAATTATGCCAAATCGTGACAATGAACAAACCAATGCACAAAGAAGAGTTTTATATGCACAAAATAGAGATAAAAAAAACAAGAAACAACGTCTTATTTACAAGGTTGTTCATCTTCCTGTGGATATATCTTCTTCAATTTCTATTGCAGAACCTGTCAACACAGCTTCACTTCCATTTCCCATGGAAAATCCATTGAACAACCACCTCAATGATACACATCAACGTTTTCGTGAAAAAATGAACCAACTAGCTGATATGAATGTCCACTCGATTTGCAAAGAATGTTACCCTTGTATTGTAACAGAAAAATTCCATGTTGCATACGCTTGTTCTCGTTATATTTTAGAATGAAAAGGCCATCGATTTTCATTGGAAAACAATATGGATCCAGGAAACCAACCAGTTGTCCTTGCAGTACTTACACAGGTTGAAGAAATTCTCATTAGTCATGCTAACCCAATCTTGCAAGTGACACATGACCATGGTGGTCAATATAAATACTCTGGCCATACTATTTTCTTCCCCCAAGATATTTCCAATCTTACCACATACCTACTGCATTTAGTATCAGAACTTGACATCCTTGTTGTTCGGAAATGAAATTATACAAACAATCCATATGAACTGTTTGTTAGTCCAATACATGTTCTTTCTATCCTTCAATTCAAAATGGAAAATGACCCATACTACAAGGATGTACAAGTCAACCCAATTGCATTAGCTTCTTTGCCTCTTATTTCAGCAGACATTTCACCTTTGATTCTGCATCTTAATAGAAATGATGCATTATCTTATCAGCAAAGCTTTTCCTATACATATAAACCACCAGATTCATTTCAACCCTATGAATTGGAATCCTCGTCATTTATTTCAACACAAACTAATGCTAGAACTGAAGTTGAAGAAATTAGACAGTTCTTACACATACCAAATATCCCACTACCACCTTCCATTGATTTCCCCCCTATAGAAATGTCCCCTATCAATGAGTACAACACAAAAGGTCTTCTTTCCATGGCTTTTCCAACTTTGTTTCCCACAGGTACAACAATGTTATTACAACCACACATTCATGAGGTTGATATGCATGAATATTCACTTCACCTCATTTTCTATCATGATGACAGATTTGGCCAACATCCTCTCTTTCGGTACTATATATACAATCTAATTATGCGTCATCGAAGTAGTACTACTACCTTTGTTTTTGTCAAAAAAAATATTGAAGATACACTACCTCCCATAGTACTTGAGCTTTTCAACCAATTAGAAGACATGCCTAATGAGAAAATTGGTGAAAGGGTCACAAGGTTTGGGTCTTCATTATGTGGAACATGTTTGTATTGGAACAAAAGTAGAGTTGAACTCACAAATATGATCAATCAACAAGGTACACCAATGTTCTTCTTCACCCTTAGTGCAACTGACACAAAATGGCCAAATTTGCATGCTCTAATGCCTGCTAAACGTCCTACTGGTTTACCTAAAGAATATCAATGGAAGGTTCAAAAAATCATATCAAATCCACATATTACATCACAGTACATGCACAATAGATTCAAAACATTTCTTTAAGAGGTGCTTCAAAAAGGTTTTCATATAATAGATTCTTGGTGCAGGTATTATACCATCTATTCCTTATTTTTTGTCTCTTCATATTTTTCACTTTATACAATCTATTTCTAATATATGATTTATCCTCCCATATATATATGAATGGTAGCATAGAGGATCCACACACATTCATGGTTTTATTTGGTTGGAAAATGCACCAAATATGGATACGTTAGATTGGGAGGATGATGTTGCAGTTGAAGCTGCAAATTTTTGTTTTGACACATATGTGATAGCTTGGAATCTTCGTAATTCCTAGTTTTCCACATCTGGGTCACACCATTCTACTACAAATGATCCATGCAGTCTCACATCACCATTGATATTTGCATCAAACTACTCAACTGACTATGAAGAACTTGTCAAGCTTGTTCAACGGCACACCAAATGTTCAGATTCAACTTGCCTTCGCAAAAAAGGAACATCTGTTCAATGTCGCTACATTTTTCCATATGAGCTACAAGATACTTCTTTGTTATTCATTGATCCAAATGGACGGAAAACCTACAATCCTGCAAGAAATGATCCCCTTTTAAATATTCACAACCCTACCATGCTTTCAATATGGAGGGATAATGTTGATTGCTAACTTGTTCTTTGTAAACATGTTGTTCTCAAATACATTTCAAAGTATGCATCAAAAGCAGAGCCAAAATCAGAAACCTACCATGCAATTCTCTCTCTCCTTGCACATGATGCACTAAGTGACAACCCCATTCTTCATCCAATCAAACAATTCCTTGCACAAACATTTGTAGAAAGAGACATTAGTGCACAAGAGATGTGTCACATGCTGCAAAAACTTCCTCTTGTGCTTTGCAGCTGTCACTTCTTTTCCCTAAACGTGAGCCAAACGGTCTTTCATCGTGTTTCTAATGACACTAATAACACCCCTGCAACGCTCCCCTTCATTTTTGCTTACATGCAAAGACCCATTTATCTTGAACATCTAAATCTGCTTAAAGATGCTCATTCTTGGTCTTTCTTGCCTAATAGGAAAAAAATCTATGGAAAAAAAACTTCCGTGACAAGATTGTTAGAGTCTATCCACATTTCACTTCCATTCCTCCCTCTGATTCTTCATCTTTTGAACCGTTTTGTTGGAGTGAACTTCTTTTATACAAACCTTTTCGGTTCATCCCTCACAATATTGGAAGCACAATGTCTGAAATTATTTCTCATTGGCATCACATTAAAGGCACATATGTTGTGTGGCATATTCAACGTGCAAAAGAAGAACCCTATACACCTCTATCTGATGATTCAAACTCCAATGCTATTACCTTTCCGTTGTCCCATACCATGGATGAATGGGAACTTGTTTCTCAAATGCATCCAGGAAATAACATCCAAGTTGATCACATTGAAATGCTTGGGCATCGTGAATTTGACAAAAATCACAATTGGTCAAATAATAATATACCCACCCATTTGCATGAGACAGAAACATCATTCATTGACCTTAATCGCTTGTCCATCCAACTACATGAAGACACCCCATCCTTCTCCAATTCACCTAATTCCTTGTCTCCCACACAATGAATAGCCTATGACCTCTCCATGTCCCATTTCAGAACCACTACATATGCTCAACTGTTAAAACTGGTGATTTAAGGTACTGCAGGCACCGAAAAATCTTACCTCATATCTTTCCTGAAATTTGCACTTCAAACTGCATCTGAACAAAATTCCTCCCCACTTCTTCTCCTTGCTCCAACTGGTGTTGTTGCTTTTAACATACATGCATCAACAATACATTCTGCTCTTCGAATACCCATTGGTGAAATCCAGCCTATTGAAGGCCAATCCCTTTCAAAATTTCAATAAAAACTTCGCCATATTCTCCATATTCTCATAGATGAAATGAGGTTTAATTGGCCCAAAAATGTTAACTCAAATTGATGCACGCTTACATCAAGCTTTCCCCTCGAAATGTACAATCCCATTTGGTGGTTTCTCCATAATTCTTCTTGGCGACTTCGAAAAATTTCCTCTTGTAAAATACATTCCCATGTATGCAGGCTCATCTGTTGGAACTACTATTTGGCATACATTTGATACTTTTATGACACTCGAAACAATTTTTCGACAACAAGGAAATAGTCCTTCTCAAATTGCCTATCGGAAACTCTTGATAAACCTTTGAAATGCAACCCCAACTGTTGAAGACTGGGCACTACTAATGACAAGAACAACCTCATGCCTTTCACATGTCGAAAATTCTTCATTTGAACAATCTATCCACTTGTATCCCATAAATAGCTCTATTGCATTGCACAAAAAACACATGCTGAAACAACTTAATATGCCAATTGCACATTGCTTTGCAGAACAAAGGAACAAAAATGCCCATCAATTTATTGATGACAAACAATTGGCATTAAATGTCGTTCTTGCTTTTAGTCAACAAGTCATGTTAACTTGTAATTTATGGGTTAAAGCAGGACTTGTTAATGACTCACTTGGATAAGTCATTGATATTGTCTAGAACGCAAATGAGAAACCTCCTACCTTTCCATCATTTGTTGTTGTCGAATTCCTCCATTACAAAGGACCCTTATGGGATGCTTCTAATCCTACTTATGTTCCAATATCTATAATAACAAGAGGATCTCGTAGACAACTACCACTTCGTATGGCATGGGGTTTAACAATTCATAAAGCCCAAGGTATGACCCTACAAAATGTAACAATAGATATTGGAAAGATTGATGGACAAGGGCTTACATTCACTGCAATATCAAGAGTTACATCTCTTTTAGGCCTACGCATTTCTCCACCTTTCTCTTTTTCCAGATACTCTTGAATGCAAGGCAATTGATATGTCCAACGCAGGAAACAAGAGGAAAGCTTACTTGCTTCAAAGTCTTTAAAACCAAATTGTGGTTGAATCTTCTCATTGTTTGCTGTATAAACGTATTGTTTTTCTTTGGTCACTTGTTGATGTAAAATATCTACTTTTGTTTCAATAAACATCCAAGAAAATTTAAAATATTTGGATTCTAGACTAAACTGTCTCAGCAAACTCAAATAGTAACTATGAGAGTTTTTAAGTAGCCCAGTTATAATATATAATTGATAGCTAAGAAATAATTACTCAGTGCACATTTTCTGTGTCAAATATGTAATGCAAACTCAATACGTAAATCAACACATTTAATACATCCGCAACCTATAATCAATATACCATAAATACTGAAGAATAACTCAAAATTGTTGAAACAAATTTAATAAAAAACCATAAATCATTACATAACTAATAGTGTTATCTTATTCAATTGCAAAGCATTACAATGTCATTCTTCAATACTGGTCATTGCAAAACCGTTCTTTAGCGTTTCAATGTCAAATCCTCAACTTACTAAATCCATATCCAACATTAAACCAGGTTTCGATAATTGAAAAAGATAAGGTAAAAGTGATTTATATTCTTAACACATAACTATTCAAGCTAGCATCAGTCTCTACAACCAGCTTGAAATAAATCTCAAATAAAATATTGTATAAGGTTTATGAACAAACTTAAAAATATTCATTACATCCAAGAAGTAATACTAATTAAAGACAGAAACATAATAAATGACATAAGTTAAATAAAAACATTCATTTACCATATATGAAATAGAAGAAAACAAATTTATATATACCAAGTAACATTGGTTTAACATACCAATAATAATCACCAAGCCAACAAAAATAGAAGAATAACTATAATTTGCTAGCAAACATTTTACAAACAACCACAAAAGAAAGGACAAATAACTGTAATTTCATTAACATGTAGGACATTCACACATTCTTATGCTTAGTGTCGAAACGACTGATTTCTTCTACTTGCCAATTTTTTCCCTTTAAATAACATTACAAAGTATTACAACAAAAAAATATTCCCAACATGTAGGGTTCCAAGATCAAACAATTTAATTTTGACCAAGGACGAAACACCACTTGGCATCTAACTCCATCAATAAATCAATGTCCTGGGATTTAGACTGTTCAAAATGAATTTGTATCATCAAAACCTCAGACGCAATCTCCCTCTTCTTCACCGTTTTCCATTTACCAACATAAACATGTATCTTAACTATCGCAAAATATGGTTTCTCGATCCAGCTCGAAATATCTTCTAGGTTAATCTGAGTGAAACCCTCAATTATCTTCTTGGAAACAACAAATGATTGTTTAACTTCATCTAATTTTAGCTTGGGTTTAGATGCTTCTTCAATCGCTTCTGGCATAGAAAACCCTAAAAAATCAAATAAAACATCTGAAGCTTTCCACCTACGCTTGCATGCTTCCTGGCCATCTTTGATGATGCTCCGTATTGCATCACAAAGGCTTCTCCAAGTTTCAAAAGTCACTTAAATATTTTTAACCCGAACTTTATCCATTATTCGAATATCCTTTTCTTTGTCTCTCATATGTATTTTCTAGCCACTCACATTTTCCAATGCCTTTATTGCCACAGTTTTTCAAGTATCATGATCCTCGAGAACATGTGATTGTTCTTCAAATGTTTTGTATAGTTCTTGTATTTCATACAACGGTGTATACAAGATAGTCATGCATTGATGATATTGCTCATTTACCCTATAAGCCAACTGTTTAAATTCTTCAACTGTTAGTGTTGAATATGATGAGGCAACTGAAGATATTTGTATTTGTTTCAGTTGATTCTCTAGGGTATAATTCTGATCAGCTTGTTGCTTGTTGACAACCTCTAATTTCTCAAGCTGCCGCTTCAGACTGTCGAATTTTTTTCCCACTTTGACTCTTTATCTTGATGCTCTTCTTTAAGCAACTTAATATCCTTAAGGTGACACGTGTCAAATGCATCCAGATCCTTTCTTACTTTATGTAGTTCCTCTTCCTTAGTGAAGAGATCTTTAGTCAACTGCAACACTAAGTTATAGTTAGCACTTGCAAAAACTCCAATAGCAACTGCGGTATTTACTACTCCTTGCTTTTCAATAGGAGCATCAGTTTTCCAGACAATTTTATCAAGGGCAGGCACATGTTTGAGCATACCTTCTCTCGTCCTCTTTAAACCTTTCTTCAAAATGGCCTTCTGCTTCTTGCCCCAACAATAATTCCTTAATCTAACAACTACATCTTCTACAAAATCTGCTATCTCTTCTGTAGATGAAACAACTTCTTTTTCGGGTGATCTTATTGACTAAGGTTGTGATTGTGACACCAGAATTTCTACATTAAGTTCTAAGTGTGACACCAAAATTTCTACATTAAGAGGAGAAATGTCCAAGGCCGAAGGAGAGAATATAGATATAAGGGAAGTGGAAGAAGGAGGAATAGAGCTCTTAGTTTCTGTAGAAGGGATAGTAGCTACAAAAGGATTTTCCACTTGGGAAAAAGGAATAGGAAAAGATGTAGTGGGAGGATCAGATGTATGTGGAGTCAATAAAACACATGGAAAAGGAGGGGCAGTATCACTAGCCAATTTTTCTAATACTAATGGGTCTTCACAAGTTTCCTCAATAATAGGCTTTAAATCTACATGGGAAAAAGAGGACTTAGAACTTAAAGGATAAAAAAGATCTCCTTAAAATTGTGAAAGAGACACAGATGATATCTCCAATCCCTGTTGATCCATGGCTACTTGCTGAGGTATTTGCTCTATTTGAACCACTACAAGCTGATTTTTCTTCTTCTCTGGCTCAACTTTACCCTCCTCAACATATGTCCAAAGTTGAGAACTGAGCTTCGCTAGACCTAGTTTAAATGCTTCCCCTCTTTGAAGAACTTCCATCTGTTGCGAAGACTGTCCACTGCCATAAGTTTCTATCACATCTTTTCCTTTCTCTTTCGACTGCAATGTTAAGGAAGAAGCTGTCGTTCCCTCTTTTCTTGCTTCTCTTTCCATGTTTTCCCTATCAAAATTATCCTCAGCTTCAAATTTCGATCTTCTTTTACAAAGGGTGGTTTCCTTAATTTCTTTATGATATTTG
This sequence comes from Pseudotsuga menziesii, assembly GCA_001517045.1. Lineage (NCBI taxonomy): Eukaryota > Viridiplantae > Streptophyta > Pinopsida > Pinales > Pinaceae > Pseudotsuga > Pseudotsuga menziesii. The sequence goes on along the minus strand of LPNX010534151.1, from coordinate 16,367 downwards.
AAAACATAAGATTTTACCTCTGGATCAGTGATCTTATCCAATGCTTGTCGAAAATCAACAAATCTCCTGCACATGGAATCATCTGGAAAATATTCATGTGTATAATTCAACTTAGCCTTTTCTTGAGAAAAGGGGCTAACTAGAAAAGCGTTAGGATCATGCATCCTTTTGGAAGCTTCTCCCAGCTTCATAATTGTAATATCCTTTCACAGAACAGTTGCATGAGTAGAATTTTGTATAACCAAACAATCTAGAGACAAAGGAAACCTAGGCCAACCCTTCCTCTTATTCTTAACCAATTTTGGATAAGCGCCATCAATAACCGCTTGAAAAGAAAATTCATGTAACATCATTGTATGGAACAATTCTCGACAACAAATGGACAGTATTACTTCCCCAAATTCTGAAATAAGATAAATATTCCCCCACGTACCAACCTCCATGAACAACAATTAAAGCCCTAGATTTTGCTGAAAATGTCGGAGCATTGGCTTTGAAAATCATACGATACATGGACCCTGAAAAAAGGTCGCAAATGTCATATATAAGATGAACAAAATTGTCCTCCCACAAGTAAGCATAGTAAATATGAACCAATGGACAATTCTTCTCCCAATTCCAACCCAGATTAGGAAATTTCAAAGTCGTACAAAAAATTCCATGACATATGCCAACATATAAAATTGCGATTTTTTTCCTTTCATGTATTTTTCAATTTGATGCTGCAAGTTAAGAGATAATATCTGAGCCCAATTGAACGAGTCACCCGTAATAATAATGTGTTGAGATCCCAGATCCCACTTGATTTGAAATATGTGCAATTTTCCTCACCATATAATCGACAGAACATAGAGGCCAGTAGTGAAAATGGTTCCCTGAGCCATGAAATAGGGTAGGCAATACCTGGTTCTACAGGAAACAAGATAGGGTTTTCCATTCATGATTTTACCACCTGTTCATAATTGAAACGAGATGTTTCTTCATCAAGGAACTTATGACTCAGTAACTGTTTCAGGGGACTGAGAGTGTAAGCCTTAGCAAAAATTTCAAGTCTAAACGAGGCCAAAAAAATGCCAATGCAATCATTGAAAACTCTCTCTTCAGGCTTAGAGTGGTCTAGTGCCCACTTCACTACATATGTGTAGGGAATAAATGCTGGTATGGCGACAATTATATGGAGCTATGAACTCTTAATGTTGATGTAAGCTGGCTGATCCTGAGGAATAGTCGAGAGATCATCATTATAAAAAATTGAATAAATTCTTGACCAGTCTACATACACGTTTTCAAAAATTTGCCCACTAGTGTCTGTAAAAATTTCGGCATTTTGGTCCTTGGACCTTTGTTCTTGGAGAGTCATTTTCGACCTTGTCTCTATGGGCATCAAAGAGGCCATTTATGCTAGAAATACCACAAATCTGGTCCAAACTTACTAAATTATACAACCAATGACAAATGTAAGGTGCAGCAAAAATAAATCACAATAAAAATCAACAGGCACAGTCAAATTGCAGATAAAACAAATAGTAAAAACCTAAAAAATTAAAACACACTATATAGCCTAAATCTCAACGGTAAAACAAATCTAGACCGTCGATCTAGGGAAAAACAAATGGATGAGATTAGGGCGGGAAAGAAAAACTAAATATAGAAACTGTAAATTGTGAAAGTGTAAAGCGGAAAGGTAAACTGATAATAATTTTATCAATTTACCTTTCCGCATTCCGCTTTGCAAAAACTCTACCTTGGGGAAAGTTTAAGCTGTCCGTTTAAGAAAAATAAGGGTAATATATTTGAAGCGACTCCTGTTACCTCGGAAAGTTGAAAGAGGAAAAATAGAAAGTTCAAAGTTCCTATTTCCCCATTCGGGAAGGAGATCAATAACAACATGAACATTAACACTAACAATATTTTAGTTCTCATAAATAATATAAAATTCTTAAGCAAAAACAATATTCTTCTATTGGCATTCCATTTTGGAAAGCAGAAAGCGAAAATGTAAACTAATAACCAATTTATCATTTTACGTTTAAGTGATAATCAACTTCTCAATTTACCTTTCCCCATTCCGCTTTCCAATGCCAAAAGAGGAAAGTGGAAAGTAGAAAGGTAAACTAATAATCAATTTATCAATTTACCTTTCCGCATCCGCTTTGCGGAAAATCTATCTTGGGGAAAATTGAAACTGCCCGTTTAATAAAAATAAGGGTAATATATTTAAAGTGGAACATTGCCATGAAACAGTTTCAACTTTCCCCAAGGAAGAGTTCCCGCAAAGCAAATGTAGAAAGGTAAATTGATAAATTGGTTATCAGTTTACCTTTCCGCGTTCCGCTTTCCTCTTTCGGCATTGGAAAGAAAAATGGGGAAAGTTAAATTGATAAATTTATTATCACTTTACCATTCCACTTTCCGCATTGGAAAGAAGAATGCAGAAAGATTAATTGATAAATTGATTATCAGTCTACCTTTTCGCTTTTCGCTTTCCAAAGTGGAAAGCCAATAGTAGAATACTATTTTTGCTTAAGAATTTTATATCATTTTATGAGAACTAAATTATTGTTAGTGTTAATGTTAATGTTGATATTGAGTCTCTGTCCTGAATGCAGAAATAGGAACTTGGAACATTGCTGTGAAACTTCTGCTTTCCGAATTACGGAAGTCCACTTTAAGCAAACAATTTCAACTTTCCCCAAGGTAGAGGTTCCGCAAAGAGGAATCTGGAAATGTAACAGTGACAATATTTCCTGGTAAAAATGCAAAGAAAATTCACTGACGACATTGCGTGTTTTGAATGCCTTTGGTGGATTGCGGAAAACTATTTTTTTTCAAAGAATTATGTCCATCCTGTAGCCGTCATCCCGTATCCCAAAACCTGCAATGCGGATTGCGTGATCTTGAAGTTTATAATTTGTCAAGTTTTTCATCCCGCAACCCGCATCCCGCAAATTGTGGGTTGCAGAAACACACAACAAAAATCACAGAATAAATCACTTCTCGCAACCCGCATCCCGCAATTTGCGGGATGCTGGTTGCAGGAAGTGATTTATTGTGTGATTTTTGTTGCATTTTCCCGCAACCCACATCCCACAATTGCGGGATGAAAAAAAGTACCGAAGTTTTATTCAATCTCCATAATTTTTCAAGTTTTTCATCTTGCAACCCACATCCCGCAAATTGCGGGTTGCAGGTTGCAGGAACACACAACAAAATTCACAAATAAATCACTTCTCGCAACCCGAATCCCTCAAATTGCGGGATGTGGAGATATTTTGTATGGGTGAGCTAGACATCCCACAATTGCGAGATGCAGATTGCAGGAAGTAATTTATTTTGTAATTTTTTTGCGTGTTCTCGCAACCTCCAACCCACCCAAAAATTCAAAGAATTCAACTAAGTTAAACCATAGAAACCATGATAAATATTATGGGGACCCCCAAAACGACTTGAAGGATTCAAAAATATTACCTTGCATGTAACATTAGGGTTCTCATGTTTCAAATAAAGCATGGGATTTGTTTACATTTCTGTTTTCCGCTTTCCTCTTTCAACATTGGAAAGCGAAATGGGGAAAGGTAAATTGATCAATTGATTATCAATTTACCTTTCCGCTTTCCGCATTGCACTTTTCCGATTTCCATTCCAGGTTTTGGAAGTAGGCTCCTCGACTTCCAATCTCCGCAAATTCAATCTTTTCCTGATCTCTTAGAGTTTCTCCAAATGGTGAGATCTCTTCGGGTTTCTCCTGTAGTTTTGAGTTCTATAAAAGAACAATGCCAACAAGAAAAGTCTATTGCAAAGAATTTGTTGTGGTAAAGATTCTTTATTTTTACCCTCTCGACGTTCCTTTGCACCTCCTAGTGCAAATGCTAGTATTTTCTATTGCAGAATGCCTCGGGTGGTGGAGCTGTTTTCTATATTCCAGGAATAAAATTATGGGAAAATATAGATAAACTCTGAATGAGAATAAGCAGGTGCAACGGAAATATATAGATAGAAAAGGGGACATGGTCAACCAGAAATGCAAGTGGGTTAAATTTAGTTGGTGAATTTAGCTCTATATTTAATGTGATTCTATTATACCGTTAGTATAATCTGAAATTATTTCATATTTCTTCTATATTCTATTATGTAGTGAGTAGAATATGAAATTATTTCATATTTCTTATATTGAAGGGAAATTTTCGATTTAACTATTTGGTTTTCATAACAGTTGATATTTGGGGAGCAAGTGGATAGAGCTATCGACATAACAAAGAGGAAAAATAAGTTTAGAAAGTAAAACCAAATGGGGGAAGAAATCTATATTACTCATTTTTTATTCTTCCATGTGAATGTTGCAAGAGGTAACTATCCTCTTAAGGCCTTCTTCATTGAACATTTTTTTATGTCTACATTATTCAATTGGAAAAGAGTGAATATTGAACTACTAATATACCTTTTGCATTACACTATTTTTAAAATTTTATTGATATATTTTATCCAAAATAGTGAAACACAAATACTAGATATATGTTTGGTCTAGAACTACATTGTAGAAAATACATGATGCCAATTTTGAATTGCAGGTACTTATAAACTAAGGAAAGCTTTTTCTTTGTTTGCCATTGAGAAAAATCATCTAATTTTGAGTTACAATAACTATCTTTTTTGTGGCGATGGTTCATTATGACAAGGGAAGATGGAGCTTAATAGGAAAGAACATCTTGCTATAAATTTATAGATGAAGAATAACTTAAATGTTTGGATAGTTGTGAATAGTTGTAACTAATTTTATCATTTGTTTAGATGCATATTTATTCCTTTGAGGTATATGATTATGTTCATTCTGTTTGTTGGAAAATCCTTCTGTTGATCATATAACCCAAGAGTGACAAAATCCCTATGTGAATTACTGATAAACCAATACAAATACAAATATTCTTCTTGTATATGAAGTTGTAGGGTACTAGCTCAAAGGTAGAGAATCTACATTATATAATGCAGAAGATTAGTAGTTCAATTCCACTATGCCCTATCATAAATAGTTGCATTCTATCACTATGTCGGTGGACTCATTCTACACTCGAGTTGTTGGTCTGATAAATCAACTGAAATATCATGGAGATAATATTGAAGACAAGGGTTTTTGAAAATTTTCTTAGAATCCTTCACCATAAATTTGAATCCTTGATCGTGAGATTGGAGCAAAACAAATACATGTCTCAATTTACCATTGATGTGTTATGAGCCTCGCTCATCAATCATGAAAATAAAATCAACAAATCAAATACATCAATAGAAGGTGAATTTACAACACAATCATTTATAAGCCATGGAAGAGGAAGGGCGAGATATAACTCTAGAGGAAGAGGAAGAATTTTTTCCATAGGAGGACACAACAACAACCCCGCGAATGTCATTGGTAGAGGACACATTTAGAATCCCAGTCAGGCAAGTGGTCACAGGTTTGATAAATAAAAAATTCAATGTCATTACTGCAAGAAATTTGGTCATTATGCATATGAATGCAACAAGAAACAATATGACCAAAGAAAGCAAAGCCAAAACCAGTCAACCAAAACCAACACTTTGTCGAGCAAAATGTTGTTGGCATGTGAATCCCCAATTGAATGCAATGATGTCCAAGAAATTCCACATGACATATGGTATTTAGATTTAGGTTGCAGTAATCATATGACTGGTAATTCAAGTTTGTTTTTTAGTCTAGATAAATCAGTTCAAACTGATGTCACACTTGGAAATAATTTCCAAGTCACTGTTTTGGGAAAAGGTACTGGTGGTATTCTAACTAAATAGGGGAGCAAAATAATATGCATGATGTTTATAATGTCGAAGGATTGAAACATAATTTGTTGAGCATTGGACAACTGCTACAAAAAGGTTATAGACTCTACATAGAATATAATCATAGTGTGATTAAAGACAAGCGTCTAAGAAACCAGCTGATAGAAAAAGTACCAATGACAAGCAATCTTTGTTTCCTTTCAGGGCAATTCCATACATAAAAGGAAAGACAAATATAGGAGCTACATTCGAGGTAGAAAGCAAAGAAGTAGACAAGCACTCCAACAATAAAGAAAATGACAACGTTGATTTTCAAGCTGCATTTCAAACAGAAATTCAGGATGAGTTCTGGCTCTGGCATTTCAGATTTGGCTATCTGAATTTTTGTGGGAAGAAGTTATTGCACATAAAGAAGATGGTAAAATGATAAATCCATTTGACAAACCAGAGAGAGTTTGTGAAGGCTACATTTTTGGAAAGCAACATAGAGATACTTTTCCAGTCGGAAAGTCATATAGAGCATGAACACCACTTGAGATTGTGCACTCTAATATATGTGGCCCAATGAAGAAATCATTCATGGGTGGATACAATTATTTTCTTACTTTTGTTGATGAATTCACAAGAAAACATGGGTATATTTTCTTAAACATATATATGATGCATTTAGTTGTTTTCAGCAGTTCAAGGCACTCGTGGAGAACCAGATTGGACACCACATCAAAATATTAAGGACGAATAGAGGCGGTGAATATGTCTCGAATGAATTCCTAAATTTTTTCAAGACCCATGGCATACACAAGCAATTCACTGCACGGTATAAACCTGAGCAGAATAGTGTCGCCGAAAGAAAGAGCAGAACCATTATGGAGATGGTGTGTAGCATGATGGCATCCAAGCATTTTCCAAATGAATATTATGCTCAAGCAGTTGAAACTACTATATATATTATGAATTGTTGTTCGACAAAGAGGTTGAAGAACAAAGTTCCTAAAGAAGCATGGGCAAGTCTGAAGGATTATTCAGCAGGGTGTTGATTGCTTCAACCTGGATATCTATATATGAGTGGATGTTGTTGACATCATCATGGATGATAGCGACTGGCAACTTGAAACCCACCTAGTTCTAGCCCCATTCCATCAAGAGGCTTCCGAGAAGAAGATTCAAAACCTTATAAAGCTCCAAACCCCAACATGTTTCCATTGCATTATTTTCCATTACTTGGTCCTAGAGGTTCGCAAGCAAGGTGGATTTGACTTTAATGTTCCATGGTGTTTCCCAGATAAAGCACCTTTCCAACCAATGTTGGCACAATCCTCCTCCTCTTTTATACCTAGCTCATTGTTAGAGCATATTCCCTTAACTTCCTTGCAAGTATGTGCTATCACGAAGCTGCCCTGTATGTGTAGAGAAGGAAAAGAAAATGGGCTCAATGCACATATAGGTGTTCCAATACTCATCGATATGTTAAATGGAAGGATGAACCACACAAAAGATGAAGTCAACATGATCTCATCATGGCACAAGGATCGTAGATACCAAAAACATGTTAATCACTATGAATGTTGAAAGCTTACTCAAAATAACTCCTCTCCAAATTAAATGCTTGCGGCAAGAACACATTAACGTTTCATTACATGAACCTAATCCAATATCACTGCATGCACTCATCCCTCAGGAATGCATTATATGTTAGCCTTGCCATGATGACATCTACCCCTTCCACACACCAAGCTCAAAGGAAAGGACAGGTTCCCCTTCTCACCCCGTGTGAGAACCCTTAAAGCAATTTTCAGCTCCATCAATCCCTCAATGCCCATGCAATATGCATGTCCTTTCCTTGGAAATGTATTAAATATCTCAATGCCCTTGTCATATCCATGTGTTTTCTTTGCTTTAAGATAGAAGAGGGTCTTATGCTCTTGTTTATTGCGAAAGAAATATATGATAGAAAGAGTAGATAGAAGAGGGTCTTCTGCTCTTGTTTATTACGAAAGAAATATATGATTGAAAGAGTGCAAACCTTATCTTGATTGCTAATTCCTTCTATTTAATGGCTAAGGAGTAGAGTTACTGACTTTGTTTAACAAAGAGCAGAGTCAACTATTGATTCTGTTTTTCCATCCAACACCGAACAGGCAAGCCGGAATAAAGTCAATCAATAATGGCCTCTGTTTCGGCTGTTTCTTCGCCGTTAGATAAAAAGAATCAGCTATCAAGATAAGCTCATAGAGAAAGATGGTATCGGTCGTCCAAGTCTATTCCACATTATTTTGATTACAAAACTGTTGTTAATAAACGAAGATTACTTTCTTGAAACCATAATCCTAATGAACTAGCTTTGGTTTTTTTCACATTTGTTCTTCGCACTTCTCATAAATAAGCAAATGCAACTGCTCCCTTGACTGAACCTTAAACATCTCCTCTAAATTTACTAATTTAATAACTTCGTCGTCCATTCTCAACCACCCGTTCTCATCATGGATGCCCTCGGTATTACCCGTTTGGTTTACATACCTTGAAGCTCGTACATATGCGATAACATGTGCCCCATTAATAACTTCTTTAATAACTGCTACCAGTTTATAATTGCAGTTCGTGCTCCATTCTGATTCCTGCATGTGCTCGCTGAGATTAAGAAACTCTTCATACAGCCCACTGTTCTCCTCAAAGCAATCGCAATTAATACCAAGAATCAAACTACGTGGAATATGGCGAATCGTAGTTCGATGACTTATATCGTACACAATATCACATCCAGAAGATTTGGAATGACAAAACATATTTTCGCGACTGTGAGAGTCGTTTGCAGCCATTACTTCTGCGAAAGAGAAAAGATGACCTAATGTTAAAATTCCAGTGCTAGTGCTATTACGGCCTTGCAATTTCATTTCTACATCGCCTGCATGGAATTTAAGGTATCGGAGAAGATCGAAATTCTCGTCTCTTTCCACCGAGAAGATCAAAATGATAGTCTCGTAAGAAAAATCAGATGTCGCGCCGCACGATTTGCACGTGGTTCGAGTTGTATATTTTCCAGTTAGGTCTTCCGCTAAGCCTTTTGCATATCCTTCTTCGATTATAGCCTGCAGAATGAAACGCAAAGAATTAGTCGGGGAGTTTCCATTTCCCAGCGAGCTAAAAGAGTCGGGAAACCTGTCATGTAGCCAGTTTGTGACGTTAGCTGCTGGGTGCCAATTATTTTGGGAGTACTCGTTGAGTTCTTCTCTGCTCATGATATGATTTGGTAGCCGTCTTTCCAGAAAGAAGAAACGAATTAAGGTAGTGATTGACAATCTATACGGAATTTGGCCAAATATGTCACGAGGTACACGATCTGGGAGGCTCAGGAAGGCTTCTCTAGACGATTGCATGGCTAATATGCACTGTATGGCTACACTTATATAACAGGTACCGAAATCGTTACAAATGGCTTGGCAAGCCAACTGGTAAGAACTTTTATCACTAGCTTTTTCATCATGCCTTCTTTTTAGAAAATCTTTGACTCTGTTTTCGATTAGTCTTCCAATTTTCTTCATATTTATAGCTTTGAATACTTTAATTCTTCCGAACAATTTGAATCAGTGCTTATCTGATTCTCATCAGTTGATGCGGTGGATTTATGATAGGCTGTGTTTTATGGTATTTGGCTATTCGTCCATCAGTCGTGTCCCTTATCAATCTTTGCGGTTTAATAATCAAACGGTCGGATTGTTAATTACGCCGACAGGCATTTTTCTCACAGCTCGGTTTTTCAAAAAATGATGTACTTTTTTATTTTTGTGTCCCTCCAATTAGTCTGCTTTTCACATGTGTTTTCAGTCTTCTTCTTACATGTCAATCTTCGTATGTCTTTCTCTTTGTCGACTTAATCTGACTGCTCAGTCCTATTGTCCTCCCCTCCTACCAGGGACTACACTGTCCTCCTCTCCTACCACGGACTACACTTATCACCATCAATGGTCAAATTTGAAGGGCTGGTCTTAATTTTGTTGGAAGGGCATGCAACTGTCCAACCAGGGATCAAATTTGAAGGGCAGAGTCCCATTTCACTTTGAAGGGTTAGGAGACAGTGAGCCCTTCAATGCTGACATGTAAAAATAAATCTTTCTTTTCATTTGAAAATGTAATAGTAAATCTATCGTTCATTTTGGCTTTGGTCCCGCCTTCCTATTGGGGTTCTTGAATTTAGTGTGACTTGTTCATCTTCACACCAATATTTTTGGTTGGACTTTGTGTTCACTTTGTTATCCAACTAAAGCTTCAATCAATCGGTCGCTATCTCCACAAAAGTAAATCTTATTACTATAGTTGTTGATGCACTAAGATCCAACATTACAGTGTAGCGATGAATTGGTGGATTGGATGATGAGAAGGGGCCGGAGCATTTGTATCTCTGATTAAAATCTAACAAATTTCTGAATCATTGCTGAAGAAGGGTCAAATTAGGATACTGGATATTAAGATAACCCATAACTTAGTTGTTTCTCATAGCATAGAGTCTTTCCAAATTCGAATCTCTATTATTCCTTTGAGGTTGCATGAACACATATATTGATGTTGGGCTCCTACACAAACTTTGGGACATATTCTGAACAGTACAAATGGATTCACCTAGTGCGTTGATCTCAAAAAATTGCTCATTGACATTTAAAGCCTATGTGGGTTAGTTTCTATTAGACATAAAAACACCTAGACTCCAGTGTATTATATCATGTCTCACTTCACCCTCAGTCTCAGTTGCTGAATGATATTATATAATTTTGTTTTAGCAAGCTAGCTTACTCCATTCCAGAAGTTTATTTCCAATAATGCTCTAAAAAGACTATCTAGTGCGTTCTACCACTGGTTCATCTGGTCTGGTCTTTTCTATGGGAATACATCCATGTTTCAATTTTATACCTTTACTTAGAATGTTTGGACAAACTCTGATGGCTCATTATGGAGATTAAGACCCTTCTTCTAGAGGAGAAAGAATAGCTCTGGTTGTTTAGGAAGTTGGGTTTCAGAGATCCTTGCTACTTAGCTTAATTGGTCAAGGAAGAAATAGTTTACCGTGGTTATTTTGTTGGATATCAAAATAGTAGTTATCAAGATTTTATCTTAATTAAATTTCAGAGGTAAATTCTTAGAGCCCAAAGAAAATAGTTCAAGGTAACAAGTTACAATTCTTATAGAGAAAATAAAACCACTTACTTGATCCAACTGTAGTTGTGGAAGCAAGATATCTAAGACATCAGCCCCGTGGACAAGAATGAACTCTTCCCAGCAGCAACCATACCTGCAAACGCCTAAGTCAC